>PVJA010000521.1:0-89686 GCA_004027025.1 Myocastor coypus
AGCCAAATACCTCAGGAGATTAAAGCCCTTACAAGCAGAAGGAGGGATTCCATCCCTGGGCCCACCATGCTGGCCCTATCCCAGGGGTATGCTGAGACAGCAATTGAGACTGGGCGTGGCAGCGCACCTGTCATCCCAGCTCTTGGGAGGCTGTAAACAGGCAGATCACTAGGAGTCTGATCTAGTAGTGAGACCCTGAGCACCCTGTAGAACCTTCCCTAAAATACATAATAATAATAATGATAATAATAATAATAAACAAATAAATGAAAGTGGAGTCATGAATTGATAGAGCTGCATAAAGAAAAATGTAAAAGTAAAGATTGATTTACTTATCTCTTCTTTGAATCTGATATCTGTGCTTTTTTCTGGAAGTTTAGCAGCAAGCCATGTTGTTCATCACACAATTGATAAGGATATGCTTTATGGCTATTTTGATATATGTGTTAGTGGGCCCTGTGCCTTAGTTGCATTTCCCTCATTACTTAGACGAAAGACCTGGCATGCAAAGCTCAAGGGGGAAGATTTATGTAGCTCACACTTTGTAGAGTTCATAGTCACCTGGCTCCAAGGAAGGGGGCCTTGACAGAGGGGCATTATAGAGGAAAAAGCCCATCGGGTAACAAAAGCAATAAGAGAACTTAAGAGTTCATTTCTGCCCTTTTTATTATCTTATCCAATAACCTAAGTAGCAGGGTGGATGGCAGTCACACGCATAATCCTAGTGCCCTTGAGCTTGGCGTTTTACCATGTATCAATTCCAGTGTCACACACTCTAGACCTGTCGACCTCTGAAAAGCCCTCACCTGTGATGCATGGGGCTTTGAGGGAACATCTAAACATGAGCCACAGGATCCTGAGTTTTACCCCAGGATGTCTTGCTACATTGAAATATTCATGGCTCCTAAATGTATCTGAAAGACCAAAGACGTCAAAGCAGTCGGAAAAAGAAGAAAGAATATACCTCACAGGCAGGCTCAATCGCTTCCTAAATATCCACCTCATCAATGCCTCTCACCGCAGCTCCTGTGTAAATCACTGAGCAAGCATCAGAAAAATCTTACTATGGTGCAGCATTTGATGTTTTTAGGCAATTGAACACCACATTTTCACAAAAGGTTGACAACAAATTCTTTAGCTCAGGCCTGTGTTTTGTAATATGATACATGGGACACATTTACTGTTCAATAGCCCTCAAAATTTCTACTTCTCTTTAGATGGTAAGCTTTAATGTCAGAATGTCAGGAAGGCTGACATCAGTTTCAAAGACTCCTGTGAAAATGTGTTTGCACCTGTGTGGCTGAATGAGGGAGCCACACACCTCAGGCAGGTGACAAGTGAAAACTACTGGCTGAGAGAAATGACACTTCGTTTGATGATCCATAGAGAAAATCAAGACGAACGTGACTAAGCAAAGAAACATAAGCAATGACAAATCATGACCAAACTCGAACTTGCCGTTCTCTTTTCCAGGTACGCACGTGTCATCTCTCACTCCTGTCCGTCCTGGGAAATCATCACTGCCAGCTCTACCCCGGACAAGGATCCTTCATCCTTTTTCTTACCCAGGCCAAAGAAGAGAGTAAATTTTTATCTTGAGAAACAATTCTCCCTCATCATTCATATTCATTTTGCCATATTTACTCACATTGTAAAATATATAATCATGAGTGGTGTCAGTTAAACATCCTTATTGTGGTTTAGAACAATGTGGATATTACTGATCTTCACACCAGCATTCTTGGTTTCCCTGTATTCCAAATATTCATGGTAGCACCACGGTTTCTTTGACGTCACTTCCTTGTTTAGGAAACATGACAGTATACTATCATGTAAGAGAAAATCTTAGCCTCTATTTGAAGTAGACATTTCTTTAAGAAGATAGACAGATAGATAGATAGATAGATAGATAGACAGATAGATAGCATGTGGCAGAATAAAAAATTAATACAACTGGTTTCCTTTACTAAAAATACATTTAAGGAAAACTCATTCTCCAATACTGTAAAACAAAATGAAATCTAAAGACATACTATATGAGCATGGAATTTTAATCTTTTTTTTTTTCAAATCTGGGTAAAAAAAGCTTTTAGTTATGCAAAAGAATAAAAATCATCTTATTTGAACAGTGAAAATGAAGTCAAATAACTTGTGTTTCAATTTCATACAAGTCTAATCTGTAATACAATGTGAAGGTCAAAATTTGATAGATGAAATCTACTGGATGGTGATATCCTTGAGAAATATGAGGAATGGTTCCTTTTTCTCAACTTATTAAATGCAGTTTCTGGTAGCCATTAAACACTAATGACAGAATAAGGAAACAAATTGAAAAACATACAAATGCAAAATTATAGATCATTAAAAGTTGATGAAGAGAAAAAAGCTTAATGACAAGCTAAGTTTGTTGATTCATGTTTATGATATTATTGTTGATTTTAAATTTCATTAACACTTTTTCCACTGGAAAATACTTTGTTTGAGGCTTGTTTTCTTATGTTCATAGTCATTATCACTGTAGAGCAGAATTTGCAGACTTTTAAAGTAAATCTCAACTTTTTCCAAGCCATGTTGGCATTTTGAGAATGTCTTGGATGTGACAGCAAATTACTCCAGATGGCCAGGCTTAAACAACAGGAGTTTTAATGCTTGTAGGCCTGAAGCTCAGGAAACTGAGGACTGAGCAAGATTTTTTTCTGCAGTTTGATTCCTGTGAGGACACTCTTCTTGACTTTCTGATGACTATCTTGTAGCCTTACAGACCGCAACGGGATCATGTCTTCTTACAGTATTCATCCCCTTCCTGAGGGCCCAGCTTCCTGACCTCATAATATCGCAGAAGGCATCGATGCCAAGAAAAGTGCACTGGATATTTAGACTCCAGCATGGGCCTTCTGGAGACAGAAATATTCAGTCTGCAATGCAGAGGCAAAGAACATGAATTTAAACTTGAACAAAAGTGAAGTAATAGAGAAGTCTATAAACACAGAAGAAAATTTAATTCCGTACTTAATACTTTCATTATTTAAACTTTTATTGATTGGTTTTTGGTACTGTCCCCAAGATGATTTTTTAAAAAATGACAATAATATATTTGCATAATGTTTGCAGTAAATTATACTAGACTATTGAAATAAAGATGAAAATAATTATTTTATGCTCACTTCTTAAGTTAGATTACCAATAATTCACTTGGTTTTTCAATGTGGACCATATACTTAAGTGCCTATCCCTAATAATTAAACTATCCTCTGAAATCTGTTAGGTGTTGGTTTGAAG
Organism: Myocastor coypus; assembly: GCA_004027025.1. Classification (NCBI taxonomy): domain Eukaryota; kingdom Metazoa; phylum Chordata; class Mammalia; order Rodentia; family Myocastoridae; genus Myocastor; species Myocastor coypus. Next base: position 3,280 of record PVJA010000521.1, read on the forward strand.
GACAATCTTCCCACCCCCACTAGCCCTTGTGGACATCAAAATTCATGGCTGTTCAAGTCTCCTATACACGATTATGTACTATTTGCATAGAATTATGCATATCCTCTTGCATATCTCATGCATAAATTTCATACAATGCCTGCAAATGAGTTCCTTTGTATTAATTCCACATACTAGATGGCACTCTGCAAATTTCAGATTTTACTTGTTTGAAATTTTCTGTAATTTCTTTTTAAAAGCATAACAAAATAGTAAAAAAAAGATAGAATGCAATATTTCATTCATCAAAGTAATAGGAATTTAATAATGGTTGCTGTATTGCATGAAATTATCTTCAAATTAGTTGTTTGGGTTGCTAATATAAACCTACAGAACTGGTTTAAAAATATTACTCATCTATAAAAGAAAGATGAATTCAAGGATTTATAGATAAATGGATGCAACTAGAAGCTTTATTGGTAACTGAAATAAACCAGACCCGCATGTGCAAATATTTTATGGTTTTGCTAATTTGAGAAACTGAAAGAGTAAATAAAATCTGAAAGGCAGAATACAAACATTAAAACGGAAAGAATTTGTTCATTGGGAAGGAAAAACTTGGAATGAGGAAAAGGACAACAGGAAGAAGGGAGAGAGATATTTGTGTACATCTGCAGGATAGCTTGGATAATTGTACTTCTGATTTCTGTTGACCATTAGAATGGAGCAGTTCAGGTTTAATTTTTAGTTTTTTTTTTCTTTTTAATTTATTATAACTTGTTTGGATTTTTTTCTTTAATATTTTAAATCCATGGCTACACAAATTTTAGAATTCAGAACCATTGAATAAAGGGTGAAGGTGGTACCTATAACCATTCCAAGGACTCGCTCAATACTTAATAATTTCCCAGGGACTGGAGAGATATCTCTGAGGCACCAGTGCCTGTCTGCCAAGTGCAAGGTCATGAGTTTGAACCCTGGTACTGAAAAAAAAAGTGAAGAAATATCAAAATTCTAAAAAAAAATAGTTAATAATTTCCCAAGAGTTTCACCTGAAGATAGTTTTCATGCATGGTATTTTGTACAGATTGAATATCACTTACTGAAATGTTTTGGATAAGAAGGGATTCAGAATTCACATTCTTTTCAGATAGTGGAATATTAATATATGTAATAAGGTATCTTTGGAATGAGATATAACATTTTGGAGACAACATTCATTTACATTTTATATAAACCTGTACAAATGGACTAAAGGCAATTTTACATTTTACTTTTGATATGTCTGTACATAATAAGCTCCACCATTAAACAAATCCACTTTTTTTCTATTGAGGGTGATCAGCATGTTTCGATTTGATGGCCTTTTAGATATTGGACTTTTGGATCATAGATATTTAATTTTTATAGGATTATCCTTTCTAAGTTTTGTGTTAGAGTGCTAACTTGTGCCTCAAACACTAAAGTTTTCTTTTTATGAACTTTATTGACTTGATCTTAACTTAGGAGACTTTTTTTTCCTTGGAATGAGAAAATGAAAGCTTGCTAACACATTTTTATCTTCTAAGATCTAAAAGCTCTAATTAGGATAGCAATTTCTCTCATGGGAATTTCAAAGAAAGAGAGGACAATACAGCTCCAGAGATGTGTTATTAAAATGTCAGCCTCAAACATGGGCTGTATTTTACAAAATCCAGTTTCCTTATCTCAGCATTACCAATTCTTTTCCATCTTACTAACAAAAATGTCTTTTCTTCTTATTATTTATATGTCTATAAGGAAAGTAATATATGCATTCCATGTGTTATTTTGTATACTTGCTTTAAATTAAAACATGCAATGTACAATTGATTCCAAGGGTTTTTATTTGGGATGCCTTGAAATTATTATTTCTTTGCAAACTTAAATTTAAAATATAGACATAGAAATGGAATGAGTTAACTAAAAAAGAAAGATATATATGGTCTTCAAGTGTCTAATATAGGCATGCATAGAAATGTACATTTCATATCATCATAATAAACTATTATACTAGGAAATAATTGTTATGGTTGTTATTTAAATACAGATATCAAGAGCATCAGGTCTGGAGAAACTTGATGTAAGCTAGGGAAAAATAATAGTTGTCAGATTGGTTCAGAGAAATAGCTCTCTTAAATAAAATACTTTCTGTGTTTTATGAATATTTGAATTAGAGAAGAAAAATTTTAGAAGTATATACTTACCTTTGACATAGGAGAGGCAATACTAGTTATAATAAAAATGGTTAGTTGATATTGATCATGTAAAGATAAGATTAACTGTATAACCTTACAGATGGTCAGTATATACCATGCAGAAAGTTAGCTTCAGAATTTAATTAATATTAACTATGAATATATTTTCTTCATAATTTTAATCATTATTTGTATGAGTAGTAGAGTGAGAATTTTTTTAAATTTTATTTATTTATTTTTTTCTTGTTTCAGAACCTTTGTTTGTTTATTCACTCATTTTTATGGCCGGCTCAGCCCACCCATAGGGCAGGGCTGGCTCAGCATGTGGTGCTGGGGATTGAACTGCAGTCCCTGCAGCCGCCCAAACTTTCCCAAGCAGGCACTTTAGACCACTGAGCCATCCCGCTGGGCCCCAAGAAAAATTTTTATAAAATTTAATTGTCTGGAAAAATAACTGACAGAAGATATTGAGAAAGACTAGAACATACCTACACTGGCTAGGAAATGAGGTATGATTTGTTGATTACAGAATGTTGGTAACTTGGTATGCTCAAGGACTTTTCTGTGCTTTCTCCCATATGGCCATTTCTCTCTCTGGGTATTATTTTAGTTAATGTTATCATCTTGTCTTTTTACATGACTGGAAGCCATCTTGTCTTGTCAAATGGTTGGACACCATTTTATGACAGACACTTCTAACAAAATGTGGGTAATGTAGAAGCATAAGCCTAACATCCTGAGTAGAACAAAAGAACAGCCTGTAAAGCTGCACCCAGTGGATGTGAGTTAAAATAAGAACTATCTTTGTTCACAAGGTTTTTTAATGCCTACATTTTATCTTATAAGTAACTGCTTTGGATACAACAATGTGCAATGCACTAAATATTGTTGCTTCCTACAATCTTATTTTGAAATTTTCATGCCATTATTTTTTATTATTCATTCTTATTTTCTTTAAAGTTAAAATAAAATTAATTTTTTCACACCTCTAAAAAAAGAAAAGATTTCCATCTCTATTGCTTTAACCAAAGTACCAAACTTTTACCATTAGAGTAATTGAAAGTGTTTGTTTCCCAAGGAGCTCCCCCTGCTTGAATAGACTCAAATCACTCCACATTGGCTAAGAGAATCCCAATAGGTAGGGGTCATTCTACTCTGACTGCATGGGAGTTTCAAAGAGCTTATAAAGTTACTGAGTGGTTCAACCTCACCTCCCTAAAGAATCAGAAAGCCCCAGTATAAAGAAAAGAAACACGCAGTAGAGTTTTTCATCCATAAAAGATACAATATAATTATAGCTGCAACATAGATATCTTTCTAGTGAACACTTGAGAGTCATAAGGCTTGTTCTGAGCTCACTAAGTCTCCTGCTTCCACAAGAGTTGTCATTTTAAGGACCTGAGATCGGATTATCTCTCTGCTATTGGGGAAAACTCACAAACCTTGCCTATGGATTCCACCAGCATGACCATTCTCTCATATCTTTGATCTGTGGGAAAATTTGGATCCTGCTGATGTTAAGCTGTGGGCATCAAGGGTGGAGTTGACCACTAGCTCCTTTTATAATTATCTCTTAACAAAGGCAGTGTGGTTTTCAGCTCTGCTACTTTGTTGCAGATCCAAAACACACAATACCGCCAAGAAGTTGAGTTTTTCTACCCCTTTCACTATTCTCAATATTCATGTTTCAAAACCATGTGTTAGATTCTATTTTCCATTGAGTTTGCATGAGGAAAAGGCCAGATGGTAGATTTTGCAGATGGCCTATAAATTCCCAATAACCAAGAAATGAGTTCAAATCATCTGAAGTCCTAGTGAAGTTTGTCTTTGCTTTGCAATGTGAAAGTTTCCCAGAGAAGCCAGTCTTCCATGACCATGAGAATGCATGTTGTGCTCCACATAACATGCTCTAAAATTTGACTATTTCACCAAAATGCCACCTATGTCACAAAATTCCAATTGCATTTTCAAATATGACTATGTTCCTTTACTCATGAAGAGTTCTCTTGCTATAATATCAGTCATTTTATTGCCTTTTTTACTGCCATTTAGTTTCCTATGAGACTAAGTTCAAATGAATGTTATATATTTTCTTATAATTACAATCAGGATATTTTTTTGCAGGACCATGATTTAAACTCAGGCCCTTGCGCTTGCCAGGCAGGCACTTGACCCATGGAACTATCTCCCTAGCCCCTCAATCAGGATGTTTTCAAGATTGCCAGACTTCACAAATTATTCTCATACTTCTTGCAGTTCTTCAGACTAAAACAATCTGGTTATTTATTTTCTTGAAATAATCCAAGAAGTTGCAAGCCATGTAGCAAAATTGCATATACCTTTTAATTTCCTTTTTTTAGAAATATGTGACTTTTAGTTTTATTTTGGCATTCAGTTTGCCCAATTTTGATCATTTTGCTTCCATTATCACTAATTTTTGGTAGTCAAATTTTCAAAGGATGCTATTTATCCCCCTAAACAATGGAATCACTACAGCATTCCAATAACAAAACATTAACTTAGAGATTATATTTATTATTCTTTCCTTCAGCTTAATTTTATTTTTTTGCATTTATCTTTTTTTCCCATTTCTAAACCAAAAAGCAAATTGTCAAAGACAGTGTCCTCTACCAATTCATCCATTGCTCAAGAAAATATATTGTGTGGGGAAATAAGGAACACTCCTCCACTGCTGGTGGGAATGCAGATTGGTGCAACCATTATGGAAAGCAGTGTGGAGGCTCCTTAAAAAACTAGAGTTGGAAATCCCATTCAATCCAGCTACCCCCCACTGGGAAATTTTCCAGAAGAACTGAAAGCATAGTATCATAGTGATATCTGTGCACCTATGATCATAGCAGCACACTTTGTCATAGCCAAGTCCTGGAAACAACCAAAATTCCCATCATCTGAAGAATGGTTGAAAAGATGTGGTATTTTCATAAAATGGAATATTACTCAGCTATAAGGAATGATAAACTAGAAGACTTCATATATAGATGGATGTAACTTGGGCGTATACTCATAAGTGAAATAAACCAGACCTACATATGCAAATATCATATAGTCTCCCTAGTGTAAGGACTCAAAAGAAGAAATAAATAAATAAATAAATAAATAAATAAATAAATAAATAAATAAATAAATAAATAAATTTGGGGTGGTACCAGGAATCAACCTCAGGACCTTGCGTTTTCTGCATTCTCAACCCCTATATTTTTTTTTAGAAGAGTGACTTAAATACAAAATGCATTTGGAAGAGTTAAAAAATAATGTTTATTGAAAGTCTTAATGTTTAATTGTTTGATCAGTCTTACATATCTATGTCTGTTGATCAATACTGATTTGATGATGAAAATATATAATGCAACCATAGTTAAATTTTTCTTCTGAAATTCTGTACTATATGTACTCTTACTTGTTGTTGTATTTTTTCTATCTTTATTTCTGCTAGTTTTACTCTTTAAAAATAAAAAAAGTTTATAAAAAATAAATAAATCCTAAAAAATGAAAATATGTTTTAATATCAATAAGCACCTGAACTATATCATGCGTCTGAATACAACTGTGTGGGAGAAAAGTGTCATAACTGCTGAGAAGAGGAATGAGAATTCAAGGCAGGCATTTATGAAACTGTCATACGTGGTAATGCAAAAAGTGTATAAAATAGAGAAAAGAGCACAGTAACTTTAGCAGTATCAGGAAATAAGTGCTTCATACTCAAGATTAGTTTGAAATTGAGTAGGATACAGTTTCCAACATAGGTAAAAATATGCAAAAGCATGGATTCAAAGAAACAATGTCATATTTCAAAAGATGAGCACAGTTATGTATAATTAGGAAAGATAATATTAGAAGAAAACTTTGTCTCATTTTGCCTTACATATATCTATGTATTGTTTGCTTTTCATGGAAGGCACATGACTTCTGAAATCAGAGTAGTTTTCTATCATTTTCTGTTTGCTACTTTTCCCACTGTGTAAAGGTCAAGCTCAACAAGTGACTTATTAATGGAAGTAACTATTTATAAACAACTTTACATCTTGAGAATAATCTTTAGTGAATTCTCAACATTGAAATAGATACTAATTCTCTAAGACAGAGATGAGACTAAATGGAAAGCTCTTAAGTTGTTATAGCAGAAGAGGTAAGCCCAAGTCCCGAAGTGACATATAACACCAGATGTGTAAAGAGGAACAGAAATATGGAAAAACACAGAAGACCTAGTTACCAAGGTCTAGATGCTTATGTGAGATGAGATCACAAAAATTTCTTATACATCACAGATAGTAGGATAAAATAAAAATCATAAGAAATAAAGTTGTAGTGAATATTGTTAGTGTGGTCGGACATAGAAAAACAATGCTACACATTGATCTAACAATTATAAGTAAGTAACCAAATGCATGGAAAAAAAATTTCCCCAAGTAAATTTAAAAAATGACCTCAGAACTCCCGAGTGCAACAGCATGTGATATTAAACATTGGCTGTGATGATCACATATGCTATCAATGAAAAAGTACAAATGAATTAAAATTGGACATCTTGTGGGGAAATTACATTATTCAAATGTACATTGTTTCAGATTTCCTGTGCTTTCACGGTTTCTAGCTGTTGAAACTTAAGTTCTACATTGCAGTTCTTTTGAAATTCTGTGAGACTTTGACAATCCTAACCTATCGGAAATAAAAACAAAAGATTAATTGTTCAGTGAACATTATTGTTCCAGCTATATTACACAGATATAAAACCTATATTGCTTATTTCTCCAAGAGAAAATTTAATTTTATTTAGGAAATGAAGTATGAATCAGATGGAATTCATATTAGTTTCCAAGAAGAGTTCATTTTATTTTTCAAGCCATCAATAAAATCAGGATTAGACTTTAGGCCCTGCTTCTCTTGAATATAGTGTCATTGTTGACTTTTGCCCTAGAAAAAAAATTCTTTGATTGTGCAATAAAGGTATATGTACTCAAAGATTTAAGCAAGAAGGAGGTTTTGTGAGTAGAGAAAATATAGTTTTTTAAATGTAAGCATGAAGTTTAGAAAAGCTTTTCTTTAAAAACAGAGTACCTGTCATAAAATATATTTAAATAGCACCGTATTTATAGCAGCTAAACATAAATACATGTCATATCTGAAATGTAATATAACATTTAGGTTAGAAGAGGTTAAATGCGAACTTAAAAATTCCTTTTACTTAAAAGAAAACATTCTAATATGCATTCTCACACATGCCTAGTCTGATATTTACTATTTTGGGACACTATTCTTAATTATTAAAATTATCCTAACCAATTTAATTTCATTGAATTATTATCAGTAGTACTGATATTATTATCAGTTATATATTAATTAAAAACTACTTGGTTAGTGATATAGTCTTATTTATTTATGTATGCATGCATGCAAGTATGTATGTATTAATTTATTATGTATTTGATACAGCGTCTCACTATACAGCTTGGCCATATATTAATTTAAGAAACTACTTGATAAGTGATATGAAGTTGTATGTATGTATTTATTATGTATTTAGTGCAGGGTCTAACTATGCAGCTCAGACTTATAGTGATCCTCCTATTTTCAGCCTCCCCAGTGTTGGGATTACAGGTGTACACCTCGACCTCCAGACTTGGCGGCTGGCTCAGCTCACCTGTAGGCAGTGCTGCCAAGGGCATGCAGTGCTAGACATCGATCCCTGGTCCCTAGGCTTGCCTAATCAGGTGCTTGTTCCACTGAGCTATCCGACCAGCCCTGAAGTTCTATTTTATATCACTTATCAAAACATGCTCCAGCTGAGTTTTGGTTTATTGGGATATCCTTTAGACAAGACACTATTGATGGATCATTATAAAAATCTGTATGCCAGTTTTTTAAAAAATGAGGACCAGTAGTTGGAAAAGCGGAGGAGAGCAAAAGTATATATATATATATATATATATATATATATATATATATATATATATATGACATTACTAATATAATATGTATATGTACAAATTTATTATGATTAATATAATATAAATTGTATGTGTGGTAAACATATACTAATAAGAATTTTAAAATATAAAAGTATTAAGAGAATATCTCGAAATCCTGAGCAATATGTAAGAATATGAATACATGGCTGATAAACATTCACTTACAAATATATTTTGTTTTACTCAACTCATATATAAATATTTAATCCGAGATACTTATAATCCTAAAATATTTATAATCTTACATAGTTTTCATTGATGTAATTATAACTTATCCAGAGACACCTTTCTTCATTTCAATCTAGAAATAACAGTGGTTATAGGCACCATAGTCAACAGATTCACAAATATAGGATCTGAGCTATTTCAGTACAGAAGTCTTAAGCACAATGGCATCTGGACTTTTATTCTTTTTTTCAGTGTTACTCCATGAGGACGAAGTACTTTTGTGACTTAATGTGAAAATTTGAGCATTATCTTACTTGCCTTCATAGCAAGAATCCATCTGTTCTGCTAAATGAAAGAAGAGCAAATTCTGTAGAGATTTCAATAGTAGTTGCACATTTGCAAATGAACTCGTGAACCCTCTGCCTGTTGAAGGCAGAATCAGGATGTTAGGAAAGCTTGATTTGTAGTTCTCTAGGCAAGAGAGACACATGTGTGCCGAACAAGCCCATTGACATAACACGCACCCAGGCTACCTACTTTATTTTTTCACAGCTATTTTTTGCTCCTCTTAAAAATATTATTGCGGATTTTAGAAATAATTAAATAGAAATGACTATAATATTATCATAACAAAATGGTCCTTTATTTATATTCCCCTTTGTTTTGTTTTATCAGAGATGAGTATTCCACTGCAGTTAGAAAAGCTGTTTTTGAAACTATACCTCCTCTGCCTAAGTAGGAGTGAGGCACACTGTAATTGCACAAGCTGAGGAGTGTTCTATCATAAATCACAAACCCAGACAAATTTCAAATGTAAAAATTGGAGGTATAGTTTCCTTTAAATCTATATTGTTCCATTGCAGTTAGAGAAGCTGTACAGGACCTTTTTATACTTGATGCCGGTCCAAAGATTGTATGTTCTTGAGTTCAGCAAAATAACCTAACATTTAATTACTAAAAATATGTTCTAAATAAATCAAATTCTTGGACGTGGAAAGGAATATAGATATTAGTGGTTCAATTAATGAGCATACATGTTATTTTCTGAATATTTTAGTATTTTATGTAAACTTGACATTGTGCAAGGAAAAATGTTAGAACAATTTCATTAACCTCTAAACATATAAATAAAAACTAAGTAGCCACTTAACTGCTACTGTTCTTCTAAACAGCATGTCTGTGAAATTAATGAACCTTTTACTCCTTATTAAACACAGATTTCACAGAAGCAGCTAAAATAGTCTTTATTTCAGTGAGCACAGGCATTTTATGTATGTATCCATCTTTGCACTTACTTTTGTATCTGTATTAAATACATCTGTCTTCAAAAAGCTAGAGTCTAATTATGCTGAAAGCTCTAGTAGATAGATTTTATTTTATTTTATTTTATTTTTATTTTTGAGGCATTTGTGAAGGCTGTATTTCCAGAATGTAAATGTACTTTCATGTATGGTAGAGTAATGACCCAATAAATACATCATAATTGTAAAAGCTCAGAATTTAATATGCTGAACTTAAGGTTGTTAGCTAGCTTTCCCATCACTGATCAAAATATGCATAACTTAAAGGATAGAATTAACTTGGCTCATGGTTTTAAGGGTTCGGTCTGGGATTAGATAGCTCATGGGCAGAAATATCGTGGTAGGATGGCATGACTAAGTTAAGGAGCTTGGCGTATAGTACCCAGGGAACAGACCAGGGGGCAGTACTTCTACGGCTAGGGAGGAGAGGGAAGGAATTGCTCCCTAGGGCATGAACCCACAACCAACAGAGACATATCCAGAGCCATGCTTTTCTTACTCCTGGGCTGACTCCAACTCAATCAAGTGAACAGAGTCTAACTTATGTACCACACTAATGACCATCATAACTAACATTTGCCTACCTTGTATGTACTCAGAACACTTACATTACCACACAGGGAGCAAATTCATCTAACACAAAGCTTATCTTCAACAAATGTCATTTGTTGAATATTAGTATCTGGAAAATGCTGAACCCACAGTACACTCAAAAGAGTGAGGTGGTTATACTCATGATTCTATGCCTAAGTAGGAGTGGGTCACACTGTAACTGGACAATTTCTGAGTATTCTATCATAAATCACAAACCCAGAGGAATGTCAAATGTAAAGATTGGAGGTATTGTTTCATTTAAATGTATATTGTATTTTCATGAGTATAAGTAATTTTTTGCTTTTTTTTAAACAGGGTTTAACGGTGTATTTCAGACTGGGTTTGAATTCACTCTGCAGACCAGGTTGGCGTCAAATAATGGGAGTTCTCTTCTGAGACTCCTGAGTGTGAGGATTACAAGTGTGTACCATAATATCTGAGTTTTAGCACTGCAAATTTGAAAAATCATAAACCCTGTATGTTCGTGCATATGCATATTCATGATGTCGGTGAAAATTTACACATACTGATGTCGTATAACACACACACACACACACACACACACACACACACATACACACATTAAAATTCATGTTGTATGATTCCTGAGTTAATTTTGTGTTACATTCCAGAAATAGTTCTGCTTGTGAGACTTCCATGCTTTTTGATATTTATTTTAAGTGCAAACTGATTTTATATTCATCCACTATTGGATGAAGTCTTTTAGATATTAAATGAAACATTATGCTGATCCAAAATGTAAGTAGCTCCAAGATGGAAAAATTATAGATTTTGCCCTAGGATACTTTAAAACAATATTTTGCTATCATATTATAACTTACATACTGATTTAGATTTTTTTTGAAAATCCATAGTTTTTAATTTTTGGAGAAAATTGATCATATATATATATATATATATATATATATATATATATATATGTATGTATATATTTTGTGTGTGTGTGTGTGGGACCGGGGTTCAAACTCATGACCTTGCACTTGCCCAGCAGGCACTTGTGCCTCGGAGCTATCGCCCCAGCTCCCAAAAATTGATTATATTTAATAAATAATCTATTGAGGTTATTTCAGCTAGTGACAATTAATGTTCGTACTGTGAAAAAATGAACTACATGGTGCAGAGTTGTATTTCTGTTATGTAGGTGAGGTCTCTTTGTATTAGCATTTATTAATTTCATAAGATTGCATTTTAGTGAATGTAATTATTCAGAGAATTGCATATTCTATTATTTTCCTTTATTCCTTTGTTCTTGCTTAATAATGTTCTCCTTTCTACTTATATATCATGATTTTTCATGTCCATGTATTTCAGAGATTATGTGATGTTTGTCTCTTTGAGTCAATCTTATTTCACTCAATATGATGATTGCTATATCCGTTCATCTTCTTGCAACTGATAAAATTTTGTTCTTTACAGCTGAATATAATTCATTGTAAATAATTTTCTATGTGTTTATCTGTTGACAGACACATAGACTAGTTCCAAAACTTACCTAGTGTAAAGTGTACCAAATAAACATGAGTACACAGGTGTGCCTTTAGTTGTTCAGTTTAATTCCTTCATGCATATATCAATGAGTGGAATATCTGGATCAAATGATAACATTATTTTGAGTTTGATGAGGAAACTATATCGTTTGCATAGTAGTTGTTCTAATTTATATTTTCACCAGATTTTATACTTACATCTTTGACCTCACTTTCAGTTGCATTTTTACAGAGTCAGAAATAGTATATAGTTTCAGTCTTAGAGAAAATATTACAGTTTTCAGAACATTTGTTAAGAGGCTATTTTTTTCTCCAATATGTTTCTAGATCTTTTGTCCAGAATCAGATGGTTGAATTTGTGGGTCATCTGTTTCCTTGGTCATTGAGTCTATTTTTGTGCCAGTACCATTCTACAAAAACATTGGCTATTTTGAATCTTTTTTATTTCCACGTTAATTTTAGGATGATTATTTTAATTCTGTGAAAAGTACTTGGCAATATGGCCATCTTGGTAATAATGTGGCTCATGAAATTAATTTATTCCACAATTCTAGAGAAGATGGCTGCATTCATGTTCAACATTAGGTGTGGAGCTTGTGAACACAAGAAAAAATTTGCTGAATGCTTATTTGCAAACCAAACTGCTTTTGAACCATTCATGAGACATCATGGCTGATACATTGTGCCAAATTGAGAATTTTTAACGTTTAACTAAGTGATGCATCAGAGGGGCATAATCTGCATTTTGTAAAAATCCTCCTTCTGTGCAAGAAGGCAGAGAGGCTGTGAGTGTTACACCCACCCTGGCAAGTCATAGCCTGCTTACAATATAAGGGAAGAAAAGAGTTCGGCTTTTTTTGCTCCTGCTGCTTTCTGCCACCTTGAAATACTTCCCCTGGGCCATACCAAACTGCCTTGCATCTAGCTGATTATGAACTGAAACCACCTTGAGCCACAATTTAAATAAGTCTTTCCTTTAACTTAGGGAATCGGGTATTTAGTCTCAGCAATGAGAAAAAGGTAACTCAGATGGAATTTGGTACCAGAAGTGGGGTTATAGGTTTGAGTATGTGAATATGTGGCTCAAGAGCCTTTGGAAATAGCATATGGAGGGAGTTTTTGAAAGTTTAGAGAAGTTCCCTAAAATAGGGGAGCAATAATATGTTAAACTGTTCCATGTTAGAAATTCTGTTCAGAGCTCAAAAGACCAAAAGTCTAATAGAAATCCTGCAATGAAAGACCAGATTTAGGAGATTTCTGCTGAGAGGAAGGACTACATGCTGTTGGAGTGCAGATGATGTGTGTTATGGCTTAACAGAAAATTTTTCTTTCTACCGTGTCCATGCACTTTAAGTGAGACTGAATTTAATGATAATGCACTGATTAATCTGGCAGAGGAAATTTCAAAGTATTCAGGTATTGAGTGATGCCAAATATTGTTGGGGGATTTTAGCCAAATTTATGTTAAACAGTGAAAGCAAAAAGTTCACAGTATGATTTAAGCCATTGTGAGTTTGGCCAGTGAGAAAGCTCTAGTAAATGTGGAGACTACAAAGGTAGAGTAGAGAAGATCTTGGTTGCTGAAAAGGAACAGTAAAAATGAAAATATGACTTTAGAGCATCACACAAAGCAGAATGTCTCCACCCTTTGCTGTGTCAAACCCACAAAGGTGAAAGGCTTTGCTTAGTGAAGAAAGCCACAAAGTACCATGTTCTAGAATGACAGCAGCACAGGAAGTGTGTTCCTCAAATTAGATTCACAGTGTCCAGTAATCCAGGCACACAACCCCTACAACCAAGAAAAATAAAAGCCTGTCTACTGCTCCTGTTGGCCACAGAATGTGGCCAACACAGCATCATCCTTGTGGCACTAGCTTTAGTTGCATGAAAAATGCAGGTGTCAAGAGGTTAAAAAGGTTTCCACCTGGATTTCAGAATCCTTTGGGGGTGAGGCAGTGCCACTGAGAGGACAGTGCATAAAGCAGTGAGATTGAAGCCATAGGTGCTGTGGAGATCTGCGTTTGATCCTTAGTACCAAACAAACAAACAAACAAACAAAAAACACCTTGAACAGTAAATAGTGTTGATAAAGTTAATACTGATTCTTAAAGATTTCTAGACCTGAATTATAAGGCACAAGTTGTAAGATGATAAGAATAAATATGTGGTTCTTTTGTGAAGAGCTCTTTAAAGAAAACTGTCCACTTGATAAGGGGTGGATGATAATGATTGATACATTGTGTCAACTTGAGAAGTTTAAAAGTTTTCTTAAGAAACTCAGAAGGAAGCCAGGGCATTCACTTTATAAAATTCCTCATTCTGTGCTAGAGAAGAGTATAGAAATGGTGTGAGTGCTACAGTCACCCTAGATCATGGTAGCTTACTTATAATACAAGAAAGGAAAAGATCCCCACTTTTTGGCTTTCTTTGCTTTTATGACTTTGATGTGCTGTTCCTGTGCCATGCCTCCCTGCCTTGGAGCCCACTCTTTACAGAATAAAACCTCCACAAACTGCACACTAAATAATCCTTTCTTTTGTTAATTATGAGAATTGGGGTATTTTGTGGTAGTAATGAGTGAAAAGTAACTAAGGCAGAGTTGAAGACTTTATTGTATATTATCAATGTTTTACTAAAGAAGCACAAATAACACAAAACATAAATGTATAAGAAATTACGACATGATGCTTGTCATGCACAGAGTCAGATGAGGAAGACTGCAGAGGGCATTTGCAACCTGGAGACAAGTTTTCAGATTAAGGTTCTCAATTCACTACAGTGTCCACGCAAGTCTGTATCGTGAGGCCAAGGGGTCTTCAATGCAAGAGAAAAGATCATAAGGCTGAAGAATCCAGGAGAGAAGCTGAAGAGTCAGCGCTGGAAGCCAAGAGAATGCAACCAAGCTGAAGGTGAAGACTGAAGCTCCTCCAAAGAACAGAAAGAGATTTTTCCTTCTTCATTTCCCATTTATCCCATTCTGGTCATAACCCAACCTAGGGTGGGTCATCTATACCCTAGAGTTTAGAATTGCGAGCCTATTGGGGTCGGTGAGATGGCTCAGCATTCTAAAGCACCTGCTTAAGGAAGCTTTAGCAACCTCAGGGATGGAGGCTCAATCCCTGGAACTGCGTGCTGCACCATCCCCACCCCCAGCGCAGGCTGAACTGGCCATTAAAAAAAAAAAAAAAAAAAAAAAAGAATTACGAATCTATTGAGTTAAGTTTCTGAATTACTCAGTTTGACAAAATCAATCAACCACTACATGTGTTTCAATTTTGCTGAATTTGAACAGGAGATATTTTCCCATCTTTTATTTTTTCCTTCAATGTCCTTGTTCAATGTTCTGATACTCTCACTATAAAGGTCTTTTAGTTCTTTGGTTAGTTATGAATAAAATTATTTTCTGATTTTTTTTTTTGTTGAGTAGTTTACTGCTAGAATACAGAAAAGCTATTGATTTTTTAAAGTTGAATTTATATCCTGTTAGTTTGCTGAATTAATTTAGAAGTTCTAACATTCTTTTAGTGAAGTCTTTAGAGTCTCCAAGTACAGGTTAATATTATTTTTTAAATAGCACAATTTTGGGCCCGGCGGGATGGCTCAGTGGTCTAAAGCACCTGCTTGGGGAAGCTTGGGTGGCTTCAGGGACCATGGTTCGATCCTGGGCACCACATGCTGCGCCAGCCCAGCCCTCGGGGCGGGCTGAGCCGGCCATGGAAATGAGTGAATAAACAAACAAAGGTTCTGAAACAGGAATAAAAATAATAAATAAAAAAAGAAGAAAAAGCACAATTTTATTTCTTCCACCTCTATATTTCCTTTATTCCATTCTCTTCCCTGAGTGATCTAGATAAATGTTCAAGTACAACATTACATAGGTTGCTGAGAATAGACATTTTTGCCTATAATTTTATAGAGGATGATTTCAGTTTATTCACCCTTTGAATAACCACTGTATATGATCTTTTTAATGCATTGCTCAATTCAGATGTTTTGGAACTTTCAGATCTAGTTTATCAAGCATATAACTATTATGCTTTGCAGGTAAGCTGGCCTTAAAAAGTTTTATGTATCCCAGGGTAGAGCTTTTAAAAGATGTTTAGGTCACAGGTGCACTAACCATTTTATTAATCCATTGCTGAGTTTATTGCCGAGTATTCCGTTAGCACGTGAGGACTGGGTGAGGTGTGTCATTGGAAGAGCACCTCTGGGGGTCGACCTCTCTGTGCCTAGATCAGCCTCTTACTTCCTACTTCCTGTATTTCATAAGAAGAGCTTTTCTCCTCAATCTCTGCTCACCAATTTGCTGCTACTTTGGAGCCAATTGATTATAGGCGAAATCATCTTCAGAAAAATTAATCTCCTTCTATAAATTGTGGTGTCAGCTACTTTGCTTCAGATATTGGAAATGACAGATGCAATAATTATTTTCTTGTGTTCCTGTCCATTTTTTTTTTGTAAGAAGGTGGTATTGGCTTTGAGAATTTAGAATCATCTTGTGGCTCTATATTCCATGGGATAATTCATCAGTAAGTTCATTGGTTATTGGGCAATTGTGTGCTGGGAAACATACTCCTTCATTCATATATATATATATATAGAATTGATTATATTCTCTCACTATGTAGTTCATACTTGTAGTAATTCTCCTGCCTCAGCATTCCTAGTGCTGCGATTACAGGTGTGTGCTACCATGCCCGGTTTCAGTGGCTGGCATGGTATGTGGTACTGGCAATCAAACCCAGGTCTTCTCACTGGCTAGGCAAGTTTTTAGACCACAGAGCTATTCCCCCAAATCCCTATTTATGTTTCTTATGTCCTCTTGATTCAGCTTAGTGTAGATGAGTCATACGTCTAAAAATTCCTTTATTTCTTCTAGATTCTCCAATTTATTAATAGGCAGATTTTGAAAATAGCTGTTTATAATCTGGTTCATTTTAGAATTTTCTGTTGAATCATCTTTTTCATGCCTAATTGTATTTATTTTGTTTTTACATTCATTGTTTTCGTGAGTTTGGCTAAGAGTTTATGAATCTTGTGTGTATTTGCACAGAACAACTCTTTGTATCATTGATTCTGTATGTTATTCACTTAGACTTTATCTAATGTATTCTAATGCTGATTTTTATTATTTTTTCCTCCTCTCAGACTTATCTTTGATTTTCTCCTGATTTCCAAGACCTTTGAATTCATCATGGCATTACTTGAGCTTCAAAGATTTTTATGTACACTCAACACTATGAAATTTCATCTTAGAACTCTCTGACCTATGTTCTTTAATCCAAACTGCCTGTCTATATATTTTAAAAGGATAATTGAGAATACTTATATGTGGAATTATTATAAAAAAGTATCTTCCAATTTTCATTTAGTTGTCATTTAATGTATATTTCATTTTAATTTTCAATGACTTATTCCATCTTCTTACCTGTGCATAAAATTCCTTGAAATATTTTCTCCAGTGTTGACTTAGAAATAACAAAATTTTTTAACTTATTGTTATCTTGAGAGATCTCTAATTCTCTTTCAATTTTGAAGGATAACTTCATTAGAGATAGCAATCTACATTGACAGTTATTCTCATTCAGAGTTTGAAATACAATTTTTCATGTCCTGTTCAACTTTAGGATTTCCACAGAGAAGTCTACGATTATTCTGATGAAATATAAGCCACTTGATATTCTTGTCTTGTTTCTTGTAATTTTGTTTCTTTATACTCTACTTTTTATATTTTAACTAAAATTTGGGGGTGGAGAGGATACGTGTGTGTGTATGTGTGTGTGTGTGTGTGTGTGTGTGTGTGTTACTATGCGTGCATGCCTTATATGATTCTATATGTATCACGTACCAATTTGGTACCAGTTCTCCCTACACAGGTTGGACTCTTAGTGATCCTTCTGCTTTCAGACTCCTCAGTGCTGAGGACCACAGGGTGTGCCACCATGTCTGCTATCAATTTCCTGCTCGGTATGTCTGGGATGGTGCTACTGTGGTATGTGTTACAGGGAGTCAAATCCAGGTCCCTGTGCTTGTCTGAGCAGGCACTTAGTCCACTGAGCTATCTAGCTGGCCCTCTACTAAATTTTTACTTCACTTTATCTGCTTTTTTTCTTTTTTGTTTTAATGTATTGAAAATATCTTTAACAATGATAGAGAGATTTATACTTGATAATATAGAGAGAATAGCAAGCTCAAATGTGGTGTGATTTAAAGTAATGATAAAATAGGAATGTTCAGAGATAAAATGGAAGAAATAAAGTTTTTAAAAATATATAAAAGCAAGATAAGGAACAGAAAGTGGTAACAAACTATGACAATTGAAACTTCAAATGGAACAGAATTAGATGTAGGAGGAACAATTAACATTAAAAAAGTAACAGGTAGGATTACAGTAGACAAAGAGAAGAGGAAACATAAAACAAAGAGAAATGAGTTCAAAGTGTTTCCTCACCTATCAGAATAGGTAGTTTCTTTTCTTTCTTTCTTTCTTATTTATTTATTGATTTATTTATTTTTGTCTTTTTGAGACAGGGTCTCGCTGTACAGTTCAGGCTGGCCTTGAGCTCAGTTTTGTAGCCCAGACTAGTCTCGAACCCTTACCGATCCTCCTGCCTCAGCCTCCCGAGTGCTGGGATTATAGGCGTGAACCACCACGCCCGGCTTTATTTATTTGTTTATTTATTTATTTATTTATTCATCCATTCACATTTTAGGGAAGGTTCTACAGGGTGTTCAGGGTCTCACTAATAGATTAGACTCGTAGTGATCCACCTGTTTACAGGCTTCCAAGATCTGGGATTACAGGCATGTGCCACCACATCGTTTCAATTGCTGTCTCAGCACGCCATGGGGGTAGGGTCAGCATAGCAGGCCAGGGATCAAATCTCTGGCTTCTGTACCTGCTTACAGGTGCTTTAGTCCATGGAGGTATTAGTCCAGCCCTGACGGGTAGTTTCTGCCCATTATCTTTACTATTGAAATCTACCAGATGTGGGGAGAAATAATGAGACCCACCAGGGCATGTTGACTTTCCATATCCTCCTAGCCAGATGTGGCCATGTGCATGTCGAATCCTGCCTCACATTTCCCACCACATGAGGTCAGTTACTGGTGTATCCTCTGCCTCTGCTATATTCATCCTGGAATCCATTAGTATTTGTCTGTGTGTTGTGAACATTGAGCTACTGCTTTGCTCAACTAGTGTTGCGATCTTTGCGCTGATGAAGTGTCTCACTAGATTCAGGGACTCTCTGCCTATAAACTCAGTGTTGCAATAAACATTGAAGCAGTGCTCTACCTCTGATCATGTTGCATGGGAAAAGCAAACAAAACGCTGTGTTCTGTGCTGGAAGTAGCCAATGAGGTGAACCATACAATCTACTGGGGTTTCTTTCAGTATGTTCAGACACAGTCTTCTTAATGAATAGAGTTGCCCAAAGCCAAGTCCTCCAGAATCACGGTTATGGTTAGGGTCTAGCTGTCATGCCAAAACTTCATGTAGTCACTCACGAGTTTTTCTCCAAGGTGCCTGCATCCAGAGGGTATGATGTTGGGAATAAGGGTGTGTGATTGCTAAATCAGTCCAATGCTTATCTTGGTATTTGCCTAATCAGAGCCAGCTATTAAGCTCCTTTGTTGCTTTGCTACATTCTCGTACCAAATGCTGTTCTTTTTTGCCAAATCACCCTTCCTTAGAACCGGTCAATTATGTAGTGAATCCTGTACATACTGTGAACTAAATAAACCTTTCCTCTCTTAAATTTACACATTGGGTATTTAGGCATTGTGGATTCTCACCAATAAGAAGAGTAGTACAGAAATTTGAAACAGAGAAGTGTGGTCAAGGCTGACACAATACCAGCCATGTGATTCAAGAACAATTGGTAATGGCTTGAATGAAAATAAAATAGAAAATGTTTGAAGATACCAGCTGAAAAATTAGAGCTGCAATGCCTTAGGATGAATTAAATGTGAGATTGCGGTCAAAGCTCAGAAACAGAAGTCTAATAGAAATGCTGCTGTTCAAGATCAGGCCCAGGAAGTTTCTGCTGAGAAAGATTATGTTGGAAAAAAGTTTGTCTGTATTTTACATGAGATGGAGGTTAAAGGCAGCAGACTAATATGGCAGAAGAAAGTTCAGGCCAAATGTTGAGGCTATTCCATGGCTCCTGCTGGGAGATTTTAGCCAGATTTATGTTGAAAGTCAAGAACAAAGAGCCAAGAAAAATGATTAAAATATTTTGAGTTAGGCCAGAAAAGAAGCTCCAGGAAAGCTGGGGCTGAGAAGATGGAGCACAGGAGATTTTGATGGGAGAGAAGGAAGAGAATAGAAAGGTGACACATGAAGTATCACATGAAGCACTAGGTCCCCAAGCTTTCCAGCCTCAAAATTACAAAGGTGAAGGACTCCGCTCCTGGAAGAGAGCTCCAGAGCCCCGTGTTCCACGATGGCAGCAGCAGACAGAATTTCTTCCTCAGAATTCTATTCCTAATGCTCAGTGATCCCTGGCACTCAACTCCTACAGCAAAGAGGGAGAGAAGCCTGGCTAGTCCTCTATCTAGCAGCAGACCCTGGGATTATTCAAGTATTGATGACTTTAGATAGCTGAAGAATGGAAGAGTTGTGGGCTCATAAAATCTTCCACCCAAATTTCAAAAGAAGGCACTGGGCCCCTAAGGGGCCAATGTGTGAAACGGAAAGTGTGAAGCCATAGGTTCAGGAGAGTCTGCAGAAGTTTAGAGAAGGCAAGAAAAACTATAAGGAGAGAGCAGAGTCAGTACAAGACAGAAATCCCGAGAGGTATAATGATCACACATAGTGTTTTATGGGAGAGCCTCCCAAATCTTTGTGAGTTCATGTCTTGCTACAGATTACCAGGAATGCTGCATATGGAACTACAGGACATATTTGCCCAGCCAGACTTGCTTTAGTCCAACTCTTTTATTTTGTTACTTATATCTTTTGGAATCTTAATGTTTTTATTAGGTCATTGTATGTTGGAATTTTTAAACTTTTTTCTTCATTTGAACAGGGGCTGACAAGTAAGAGTTTAGCTTAAATCTTGGAGGAGATTTGGACCTTGGACTCTTATGCAATTCTGAAACTTAGGAATTTATAACACTTACAGATGAACTAAATTCATTTTGCATTAAGGAATGTACATGAATCTTTTGTGGCCAGAGTGGGAGTGTTGTATTTTGGTTCTACGTGACTCCACAAAGTCTCCTGCAGTGATAGATGGTGATTTTTCAAAGGTGACTGGATGCAGAGTGTGTGGCACTGGGATTCAGTATGTGATCACCAAATCAATCCAGTGTTGCATTTGGCACTAGCCTAATCTCAGCAGTTTATATTCAACTTGAATGGTGACAAAAAGATGCACTTAAAGTTCCTTGTTACTTTACTGCACCCTACCTGCCACGAAGTCTTCTCTTGTGTCACTCTACCTTGCCATAGAGCCAATCATTTTTGGACTGAATCCTTCACAAACTGTGAGCTCGATAAACTTTTGCACTCTTAACTTTGGGCATTGGGTACTTTTTGTCAGCAATAAAGAAAGTAATTAAACCCAGCAAGATCGTCTGTGATATCTTATTTCACCAGTAGCTCAGACTTACATAATAATACCCCCTCTTAAAAAGTCTTCTAAACATATCACTCTTAGATATGGTGGGTGTTGTGGTAGATTCACTCTCCAGAGCTACTCTTGTACTTGAGAGTCAGATTCTCTTCCTAACCCAGAAGCTAAAGTTAGCATTCTAGTTTCTTTGGGGTTTTCACATATTTTATATTCTGTTTCTCCATCAATTTTAGATTTCCTGCAGCTCTTGATTCACAGAGTTTTTCTCTTTCTTCTCACTAATTTGTTTCCTGTTTGTCTCCATTCCGTGTCTCTTAAAGGCTATGATCTGCTTTGGGCTTCAGTACTGCCATCCGAATTTCTAGCCCTAGGATTTGGATCTTAGTCTGTTGTCATGACTATAATTAATTCCTTACTATCATTTATATACCAACAACAGGGCTTTTTTCCCCTTCATATTATGACAAGTTTCAAGAGTGCAATTTGCGAAAATATCTCAGGACAAATTTCCAAAGAATTTCCACTTACCTGGAAAGTCATTGATGGATTTTTTTATTTCTCTCTTGAAATTGGTAATATCTACAATTTGAACCAAGAAATGCCTCATATCTTATTTTGAATGTGTCAACAGCTAAAGTGAAGCATATTTATTTTACTGCTTGATGAAATGAAGAATAAACAATTAATCACACATCTTCTCTTCCTTCTAAGTGTTGATGGATGCTCCTGCGCACATTATGTCATTGATGGATTTTTATTCAACTTCTATAAGTAGCGATGCATAAACATTTAACTGCAGATACAGGCCTCCTCCACTTCTGATGCACTAAGCTGTGATAGTCACATTGCTGAGATAACAGACTCTATCACTTCAGGACCTAAGAGGCTTTAGCACTAGTTACTAGTTTTTGATTAGGGAATGGTAGTAGAATCACACTGAAAGGCTTTTCATCTATCACACTAGTAAGTTTTCCAAGGCTTTAGGGTTGAGACTCTGCAATGCTTATATTACATTTGTAATACCTGAAGAAGCTCTTGGTGTGAATCTTTTTTATGTATTTAGTACAGGTTTTCATTGTAGTGATCCTCTTGTTTTCAGCTTCGAAAGCACTGGCATTATAAATGTGTGCCACCATGCCCAGTCTCATTCACTGTCTCAGCATGCCTCAGGGATGGGTCCAGCAGTGCAGGCCAGGAATTGAACTGCCAACCCCTACATCCACCTAAAGAAATGCATTAATCCACTGAGCTATCTCTATGCCCCCATGATAGCTCAGTATCATATCATTTATTAAATATTGGTATGAATATTTAATAAATCAATAACTATTCAAAGGAGTGAATATAATTAGGATGAATTATAATCAATTTGTGTGTTCATCCTCCCATATGTTTCTTTTAATTCATTTATGCCAACTCATTTCTTAAAAGTAATTCATGTTTCTCTGTAAAATGCCCATTTCCATTCAGATTTGAAAGCTTTTCAGACTGCTTCATATGCATATGATTCCTTTGGGACTATCAGTCCAATTTACACATAGCATTTTCAGTTTTTGCCTTAGTTCCCTTTCCTATGCCTTCTGGGTCATTTTTATCCACCAACAATTGCATGTTTACACTTTTCACCTTTTATATTAACTATATTTCTTCTCTTTTGATATTTTTTCACTGAAGTCTACTTTGTTCATGTCACCCGCATCATCTAACTTGTATGGAAATTATCAGTGTATGCAAATCATCTACTCCATTCTTCATAATATAAATCATGTTTTTTTTTTCCTACAATACAAATCCTGAAACTTGAACCACAGTGACCAAAATTCCTCATCTGATATCCAAATGCATTCCCAAGATCCATTTTCTCTCAGTCTCATACACAGCTGTTAATTCCTATGCACAAAATTGGGTTCTCCCAAGAATGCATTTTTCTCCTTCTCTTTGTCTGTTTCAGAAAGAACTCTTTATTTTGATTTCTGTGAGCCTTTTTAGAGTGTTTGGTAGTAGTTCGCTGTATCGTTATGATTATAGCTCCTCTGTGAAGAGTCTGTCCTTTACATATCTTTTGTGTGTCAGAGATTCTTCTTTTCTGTGTGTCTCAAGATTTTGTCCTGTCAATTGGGAGTGAGGTATTGGTTTCCGTTAGGTACTGTCCTCTGTCCCTTGGTATAGGGCATTGCTGAGGTCATTATCCACATGCCTCCCAATATTATTACCCAAGACAGAATGTGTAATTAAGTCAGATGTGGTTTTCTATTTACGATAATATAATTCACAACACTAATCATGGGTGGTGAGATTTGGCACCTGACAAACTTTTGTAGTTTGTAATGGCTTGTATTTTAAACCATAAGAGCAAACATTACGGCTGCATAGCTAAGCAGATATTAAATTGATAATTAGTATATAAATTAGTTCCCTTAAATTCTCTCTGGTCACCTCCCTTTGATGTGCCTGGAATTTTCCTTGCTGTTACTTCTTTCTCAAGAGTATGATCCCATAGATCTGGGTCTAGGTCTGTGCCCCACTGGGCTTAGCAGTATGCCTCAACTCACTGGGTTGGGATCTGTTGAGGTCAAACTCGACCAGCTGGGCCTGGCTTGGGGCTGGCTGCTGTGTTCAACTTCTTCCTGCTGTGGTCCATGGAAGTGAACCCACTGAGCCCCACTGGCTAGTTGTCCTGCTTCTAATTTAGCTCTCTGGCTCTAGCACCTAGCTGCTCTGTTTCAGGGTTCCAAACCAAGCCTCTGCTGAATTTCCACTCTGCTCAGTCTCAAACAACTTGGGCCTCTCTGAAGTGCAGTTCTGCTCTGCTTGGTCCCAGTAAAACCAGCCTTCTCTGAAAAGAAGTTCCATTCTGCCTGGTCCCAAACAAAATGGAATTCTCTGCTGTGGAATTCCTCTCTTCCCAGTCCTAAACAAACCCAAGATCTTCAATTTGGGCAGATTTCATGACTGGGTAAGAACCAAAAGATTTTGAAGTATAGTTAGCTCCATTCTGAGAGCTAAGGATTTTGATTACATTGTAGGGAAGCTATAAACATGATGCATAAAAACTGGAAGAGTTTTCCTAAGCTATAATTTATTAAATCAATATTAGCTTTTAAAAGGAAATAAGTTATATTTGTTAAAAACATAGAAACTTACATGTGTTGTTAGGTTTACTGAAATACAGAAATTTAATATCATATCCCATGGAGAAACAAAAATATCAAGGAAATTATTAATAATTGTATATCTGAGAGCAGAGAATAATGCTTTTGAACAAATTTTGCTGTAACTTTCAGTAAAAAGTGAAACAGTTGGAGGCTGTTTCTGTCGGGTTAGCTCAGTGGTTTAAGCACCTGCATGGGTAATTCTAATCCTAGTCAGGCACAGAAGACGGTGGTTCAATCCTCAGATCTACCTGAGCCAGAAAAAGAAAAAAAAAAAAAGATGAAACAGTACAAACTTGTGTAAAAGGTCACAACCTAAAATAGTACCATTATAGCTATTTGCCTACTTACTTCCATTGTGGAAGTCCCGTTCACACAGAGTAAACAGATGCACACATATATCCCTGCTCAGAAGTTCATTTTTCTAAATAGAGCGAATCTCATTAAATAGTCAACAACTGGGCTTGAGTTATGACTTGTTTCTAGATGTCACACCTGAAACCTAGAGAAATTCTTCAGAGATAGCTGAGTCAAGAGTCTGTGGTTGATGTGTGGTGCAATACTGAGGTTTGGGGGTGAGTGCAAGAACTGTCCTAGGGTGGGTAGCTTGCCCTCAATCTAAGGAATGCAAAGCGATTTGTCACTCTCTCTCTCCCTTGTTACTTTTGCTGTCTTTTGCCACCTAGAATGGTTATCCCTCTGCTATGCTCATCCTGCCTTGGAACCATGGATTGAAACCTCCACAAATTGTGAGCTAAATAAACATTTCCCTTTCAAGTTTAGATATCAGCAATCAGAGAAGTGCTTGTATTCTCTCCAACTGCTAAAAACAAGCAAACATAGAAATCGCTACTTTGAAAATACTACTGGGCGATAAGGGAAAAGTAATTGCTAGTATTAAACCAGATGGAGAAAGACCAAATTAGTGTGACATAGTGTATTTGACTGAATGGATTTCTTGCCCAAAGAGACAGAGTAAATAATTTGTAATGATAATAACTTATAGTGAAATTTCCTAACAGAAAAGAAGACAATGGATTCAGATCAGTAGTATTTCAGGTTGACCCAAGGTTGGAATTCATCAGAACTCCTCACTATATTTTACTGAATCATATACATGTGTAAGTGGACATGGTGACACATGCTTGCTATCTCAGTATTTAGAAGGCTGAGGCGGGAAGATTACTGTCAGTTGGAGGCCATCCTGAACTACATGGTGAAATCATGCCTCAAAAAATAAAACAAACAAAAAACTGAAAAAAAGAAAAAAACATGATCTCATAGAAAAAAATAAAAGGGAGCAAAAATAATTTGCACCAAATCTTTAAATATCTAGTGAGAGCAGATCTAAAATGATCTGTAATATCAGACTGTGCTTTAATCTTCAAATGTCTACAACTGATTGTTGATAATGCCTCTTTTCTGAACATTTAAAAGATTTGCTCTGGTTGCCCGAGGGTAGATAGCTTTAATGTCGGCCAGGATGACCAAAACACATCGAAGAAAGGTTTCCAAATCTATTTACAGAAATTCATGAGAGTTTTTATTATGCATTATGTTCAGGTGATTTTTTAAAAATATTTTTAAGGTAACACAAATATGACTTGAAAAACTCATAGAAATTTGGTATAGTTATTATAGATACTTTTTTAAAAATTTAACTTTTTTACTATATATTTGCAGCCCATAGTGGCTACTTTCTTTCTGCGTATTTGTTAATGTGCATGTATGATTTTTCAATATTTTGCTTATTCCATGTACCTTCTTTCACTCCTTTCTTTCTTCCTCTATCTCCTGGTCTCCTCTCTTGAAAAAGATCTAATTTACTGTTTCCTATGATCTATTTTATTTTGTTTGTATAATTTATATTTTAGATTTAGGAACGAAGAGAAAATAGGCAACATTTAAGCTTCTATAAGTTGTTTATTTAACTTTACACTGTGATCTAAATGTGTGCCCACTGCCTGGCTAGTAACTTCAGTTTTAAATATCACACTTTCATTGTTCAGCACGTGCACATATCATGGGTAAATTTATTAATAAAGATTAATATAGTCATAATTGTTGAAGATTATTCTGATTTTTTGCTGTTGTTGTTGTGTTTTGTTTGTTTGTTTGTTTGTTTTGCGGGACCAGGGTTCAAACTCAAGACCTTGCACTTGCCAGGCAGGCACTTGTGCTTTGGAGCTACCTCCCCAGCCCCTTGAAGATTATTTTGAAAATTAAATTTGTTCACTATTTTTTCAGGGGTTCAGGGTAAAGTGGGGCTTGGCTTAACAATTACCTTCTAGTAGTCCTCTAAAAGTAAAACACAATGTTGCTTGAAAAATATATTTTACTATACATTTAGAAATGTACAGTAAAACTGAGATTACTTCTAGCTCTAGAATGTAGAAAGATTAGTAAGATATATGGGACTTCTCTTTAACAGAAAATTTTCAAAACAAAAAAACTGATTAAAAATTATCTGACAGTAATATTTCTTTAGGTATAACAAAGCCAAAAACATTGCATTTGGGAAGTCAAAGATGACTGAAGCCTTCTGGCCTAACAATTCTGGTGTTCTATTTACACAGGTTTGGGATATTCTCTATTTCCTTGCATGTTTGGAAAACTAGTATGTTAATTTAAAGTTATAACTATGCATGCTGGTATGGTTTGTGTCTATTTGTCCCCACAAAGCCTGATACGGTCACTGGGGCAGCTTCTAGAGTTTCTAATTAATTCATAATCCAATGCTGGGATTATGTGTGCGAGTGCTGCACCCGTAAATCATCGGGACGCAATGGAAGGAAGGGAGAGGAGCTTGCCCCTGCTGCCCCTGCTGTCCCCGCTGCCCCTGCCGCCCCTGCCGCCCCTGCTGGCCCTGCTGCCCCTGCTGCGCCTCCCCTTTTGCTCTTGCTGTGTTGCTGTCTCCTGCCGCCATGTGCTGATGCCCTCTTCCGCATGCTTCTCTGCCTAGGAGCCAGCCAAGTATGGACTGAAACCTCCGCAAACTGTGTGCTAAATAAACCTTTCCTTCCTTAATTTGGGCGGTCTGGTATTTTTGTCCCAACAATAACAGAAAAGTAATCATGTCAGACACATGTGAATGATATAAACTGACAGGACTTGCTGTGGGTTTCTCTACCTCCATGCAAGGTACACTGATCCCATCCATGCAGCCCTGTCTCAGCCTCATTTTCCTTCCTGCAACCACTGCCCTTTCCTTGTAAATCCCTCTCTTTAGAGTATTTTTTTTAAACATTGAAAAATATAACAGCTTTCTTCTTCATAATTTAGCTTATTGCTGCTTGGTTTTATAACTCCATAGCGACTATGCACATATTTATACTTAAATAAGCTCTATTTTACACTTGGGATGGCTATCTTGAAATTTGTGAATAGAATTGGAAACCTAGGATGACTGTCCTCAAGATGATAGAGCTATTAGCATTATGAATCTGTATCTTTTCCCTCAACTATTTACTAAAGTACTATCTTCAGGAATTAATTAGCCATGGAAAGACAAACAGCTGTAAGAATGTATACATTTGAGAAATGCATTGCTGGAGAGATAGCTCAGCAGCGTTTGTACCTGTCTGGCAAACACAAGATCCCAAGTGGAACCTTTGGTATTGCATAAAGAATGCATTAGTTAATATTCTAGATGAAAAAACCATAATATTAGTTCTCTATGAAGCCCCACCTATATTGAAAGCATGCAAAAAGTAAAGCAGCTCTAAGTGTCTTATTCTGTGCGGAAACAATGACTCAGTTGTATTGTTTAAGGTAAGGCTCGATTTAACAGGAAAACAAAAGAGCTAAGATGTTAAAGAAAGGAAATTTGCCTTCTTCACGTCATCAAGGTATGCGAGCACATGACAACAGTTCCAGAAAGGCTCCATTGTTCCGGCTGATGCATGTATTGAGAAGGAAAACGGGTTATTTCAGGAAATTGAGTCAGAGGGCGGCAAACTAAAATGTGCCTATGTTGTGCTTTGCAAAGAAATGTGGATTTTAGTGTGCATTTGATAGAAACTGTATTAAGTGATCTTAGGAAAAAGAATAATATGTGCAGATTCTTTTTTCCTTAGAGAGATTTTGGCATATTACTGACAGTGTATTTTAGTAAAGTGTGGGAATGTACTGAAAATCTAAGTGAGAGATGGCATTACCTGGATCTAGAGTTGTACCATGGTGAACAGAGATAAAAGTTTTAGTGATTAGATCGCTAAAAATGAGATGACGCTGACTCAATGTGCAGATCCCCAAGTGGAAAATGGAAAATTCAGGTACCTCAAAGAACTCAGAAAGTAATGTGAAGCAGAGGTTTACATATGTTGCCAAGGCGGTGACGAAGTTACTAAGCAACAAGTTTGAGCACATAGGAGTTAAAAAGAGTTTCTACCAGGGTCTTTACTCTGGCCTTTCTTACAGTGGCTCTAAGCCAATCAGAGTCTTAGGTTTTGTTGTGAGTGTGAGCTTTTGCTTCGGTGAACTAAGTAAGAGTCTTGGTAGCTTTCCAATGAATTCATGCAAGTTTTCTTTCCCTTCTTTCTTTCCCCCTTGCTTCCTTCCTTCCACCCTGCCTTCCTTCCTTCTTTCTCTCTTTTTCCTTTCTTTATTAAGAAAATGAACGTAACAGAAAAATATTAGTAATTATCCAAGGTTTCACTAAACAAGATGACAGAAATTCAACAATGGTCCTTAGGTTGCGTATTGTTGTCTTCAGATTAGTTGTACAGGTTACCAGGTACAATATCAGATATAAACATGAAAAATTGGTTCAAAATGTAAAAGAAAAACAAGGATTGAGCATTATGATTTCCTTTCATTGGGTCAGGAGAAATCAACAGTAAAACTGTCCCATCTATCCTGTGTGTGTGTGTGTGTGTGTGTGTGTGCATGAGCACACACGCACGCGGATGCCTGTGTGTTCTTTTTCTTTGAGAAAAGAAAAAAGGAAGGAAGCACGTCTTTAAGTATAACTATTTTGCACCTGCAGAGGCTTCACAAAGGGTAAATTCCGTTGGCCATGCTCCCTAAGACCCACTTCCCTGCCTATTTCCCCCTTTAACTGTCCTTACAGAATGTTATCGTGTCCACAGTTATTATAGTTCTTTGAGCATTACTGAACCTGATATAAAGCAGACAGTTTCTTTTATTTAGTTGTCTCACATGGTGTACTTCTGGAGTAGTGAAAAGAGCAACCATATTTAGCTGCATAGGTACCTCAGCAATCAAAATGAGTATAATGAATGAAAAAAAAAAACATAAATATACCAAACTCAACTTCTTTAGTGATAACATGGTCACTGTGTGTTTCTGAATGAAATTAGAGATTTAGGTATTTACAAATTTAGAAGTTGTGGTGATTACACCTAGTAAATGATGGAGAGATAAGTAGAATAGATAAATAAGATGGTAGATGGGATAGTAAATGGATAGAGTAATAGATGTTTTTGTACTAAAAAAGTATTTTATTTATTTTTTAATAAAAAAACGGTTCTCTCAGATTCTGAATCTATACTTTTTTCTATATACCTATGTGAAACTTTTAATTTTTACATCATATGTAGTTTATGCTGTCTTACCATGCACTATATAAAAAAGTATTTAGAGAGAAAATTGAGTTATCTTTAGTTTATGCTTGCATAGGTCTTCAGATGGATGAAATTTTATATTTAATTCTACAGAAGTATGAACAAATGAATTTGGCCTGTACTGTAAACTTAGTATGATACCTGCAAATGAAAAAAAAATGTAAAGCAATATTTAGTATAAGGAAATACTCCCTCCTCAAACTCTGTAATTTACCTCATACCCAGAGAGACATGATCGTAAGTATTGAGCTTTGTATAACTACACTTGGGAAATGAATGACTGGATGTTCTTAACAACTCTAGCACTCTAGTATCATTGAAAAAGAAGTAAGAAGTCTAGTGTGTGAAATACATCAATCCAGTATGCTATTCCATCATTGCATTTCTGTTAAAATATATTAGAACTGAAGAACTAAGAAAACGTAGCTGATTTATTGTGCATTTAATTAAGCCCTAGATTTGGGATCTCCCCAACTTGGCACATACAGTAAAAAACAGCAGCTAAAAAATAATAAATAAATAGTGCGATGAGAATATCATGCATGGATAAATCTGACCACCTAATGGATTTATAGAAGCTCTGTGCAGCTCAAAAACATTATAGCGTTCTGGTGTGTGGCCTAGAGGGCTGCATTTGGTGGATCAAAGGAGCTCTGGTGTATAGCACAGCGCGTTCTCGGAGGAGAGGCTGAGGCCTGTGACTGGGCCAGGAGAGCTGAGGCATACTACTTGGTCCAGCAGGGCCCAGACTGAGGCTCAGACCTATTGGAAGATACATGGAGCATGGAAGTGATTGGAGGTAACAGATAAACTAGTCTTCCCAGATGACTCAAGTACATGAACAGAGTTCAGGGGAATGGGTTTCCATACAAATTCTCAGTTTATAATCTGCTTTTCTACATAGCTATCATGCTTGTACCTATGGTCTAAAATACAAAACCACTGCTTACCAAAGTTTATTAATTTCTAAATTTCCTATGCTGTTATTAGTACTACTAATGGCACTGTTGTAACTAGGATACCATATCTGTATAACCACATGTTGCCCCTTAGGTAACAGTATCAGGAGGACTGTGGGTAGCGACATCACCAAAGCCAAGTACAGAAGGAAGAAGGAAAGTGCCAAATGGAAAACAATACCACACTGAGTATAAAAAGCAAAATATTGGGACACAACAAAACAAGAATCTCCAACAGAGAACACACACCTAAAGAACAGATTCTTTTTTTTTTTTTTTTTTTTTTTTTTTTTTTTTTTTTTTTTTTTTTTTTTTTTTTTTTTTTTTTTTTTTTTTTGGCCTTTTTGAGACAGGGTCTCGCTATGCAGTTGAGGCTGGCCTTGAGCTCACTTTTGTAGCCCAGGCTGGTCTCGAAGTCGCACCAATCCTCCTGCCTCAGCCTCCCGAGTGCTGGGATTACAGGCGTGAGCCACCACGCCCGGCAAGAACAGATTCTTGACAGAAAGTTTCTAATTCCAATGAGAGAGTTACCTACAATCAAACCTTAAACAGTATCAAAAAAATCAAGATGAAAAGTTCTCCCTTAAATAGAAAATGATGAAACAAAGTAATAAAATGCAATCTCAGGTCCTGAGTCCCCCCAGAGCAAATCCTGGAGACTAGAGCATAGAAAAAACAGGAAATCACCCACCTGAAATCTCTAAACTAATAAAATAAACAATTGTGGAAGAATATAGAAGAGATCATATCAGAAATAGTCTTCCAGATAAAAAATAAATGATAGCTATATTGAAAGAATTGATAAAAATTTCTTAAAAAGGCACTGATTTTCAAAAAATGAGGTGAACAGAAAAATGATGGAAACCTTGAGTAAACAATATAGGAAAGAAGTAGAATTCATGAAACAGAGTCAAAGAGATATATGGGAAGGGCTGGCATGATAGCTCAGCAGACTCAAGTGGCTGCTTAGGCAGAGTGCAGTGACTAAGATTTGATCCCCAACATGCTATGCCAGCCCTTCCCCCACCCCCTAGGGCATGCTGAGGAGGTGACTGAGACTGGGCTTGGTGGTGCGGGCCAGTAATCCCAGCACTTGGGAGGCAGAAAATAGGAAGATCACTACAAGTCAAATCTATGTAGTGAGAACTTGTAGACCCTGTATCCCCTGTACTAAATGTAACATATAAATATGGATAGATTTAGATATAGATATACAGATACAGATAGATACAGACATAGATATAGATATGTGGGAAATTAAAAAGCTCCATGAAAGTTGATAAAAACAGTTGAATGAAAGTAATGATAGACTATGAAACTTTGAAGACAAACAAAGTGAAAAGATAAGCCACAAATTGGAAGAATAACTTAACCAGCAATACCCAGACAAAGGACTTCTACTTGGAATATACAAAGAACTAAAAAAAAAAAAAAATAGTGTTTGTGGATTATCTTTTCACTCTGTTGGTAATTTATTTTGACATGAAAAAACATCTAAGCCCAGGAGGTCCCATTTGTTGATTCTTTCAAGTGTTTAATGTGCATTCTGATTTTTGCCCATTAACTCTTTGTCTACACCGATGTCTTCAAGATTTTCTCCCACTTTCTTTTCCAGGAGATTTAATGTTTCTATTTTATTATTTAGATCTTTAATCCTTTTTGACTTTAGTGTATTGGTGACAGACCTGGGTCAAGTTTTAGTTTTTAGTATGTAGAGAGGTAGTTTTTGCAGCACTATTTGTTAAAGAAGTTATCTTTCTTGTCTAAAATAAAATAGCTGAGTATCTTTGTGTTTCCTTCTGCATCTTCTAATCATTCCACTGATCCTCAGGTCTATTTGTTTGTCAATATCATGCTGATTTTATGACTGTAGCTTGTAGTATAACCTTAGATCCGGAATTGTAATACCTCCTATCTTACCTTTGTTGCCAGGATTGTCTTTGCAATTCTGAGTCTTTTTTGGTTCCAAAGATATTGTAGGAATGATTTTTCCAGGTCTGTGAGGTATGTTGCTGGTTTCTGGATAACAATTGCATTAAATCTGTATAACAAATTAGGGAGTATGGCCATCTTCACAATGTTGGTTCTTCCTATCCAGGAGCAAAGAATATCTTTCCATTTTCTGAAATCTTCTAGGATCTCTCTTTTTCAGAGTACTGTGGTTTTCACTGAGAAGCTCTTTTACTTCTTTAGCTAGGTTAATCCCTAAGTATTTCATGTTGTTCAGTGCTATCATAAAAGTTATTTTTTCTCTAATTTCTCTCTCACTGTGTTTGCTATCTGTGCAGAGGAATGCTATGGACTTTTGTGTGTTGACTTTGTAACCTGCTATGCTACTGAATTTTTGTTTTAATTCTAGTAGCTCCTTGGTGGAGTTTTTTGGGTCTTCCAAGTAGATTATCATGTCATCTGCAAAATGGAATAAAAAGCAGACCGACAAAGAAGAGTCCAGGACCTGATAGATTCACCACTGAATTCTACAAGAAATTTATACAAGATATAACCCTAATACTCGTCAAACTCTTCAATGAAATTGAAAATGAAATAATCCTTCCAAAATCATTCCTAGACTCAAGTATTACAGTGATACCAAAACCAGAGAGAGAAGTAACCAAAAAGAAAACTACACGCCAATTTCTATCACGAACATAGATGCAGAAATCCTCAATAACATCCTCACCACTAAAATACAACAAATCATCAAGAGGATTATACACCATGACCAAGTTGGATTCAATTCAGGGATGCAAAGACGGTTCACTATATGCAATTCTATAAATGCAATACACTATATCAATAGAGCCAAAGTCGAAAAACACGATTGTCTCAATTCACGTAGAAATGGCTCCTGACAAAGTCCAACACTCATTCATGTTGAAAGTCCTACAGAAAATTGGAATAGAGGGCCTCTACCTCAATCCGATAAAAGCCATGTATTGCAATCTAACAGGTACCATAATTCTAAATGGGGTAAAACTGAAACCTTTTACTCTCAAATCTGGCACAAGACAAGAACGTCCTCTATCACCACTCCTATTCAGTGTAGTTCTGGAACCATTAGCTACAATGATTAGACAAGAGAGAGAAATAAAACGAATAAGAATAAGTAAAGAGGCATTTTTAGATTTTATTAGTGATTGAGCCTTGGAAGCAGCCAACTACAGACTGAAACCTCTACAGACTATATACCACAATAAACCTTTCCTTAACTTGTGGATGTTAGAAATTTTGTCACAGTGACCAGAAAGTAACAAAGTTAAAGTTCAGAGGGCTTTAAAAATTCATATTTTATATGCCTCTGTCCCAGGCCCATCATTTAAATAACCTCACCTAAAGTCATTCATATAAAACCTGCATCTCTGCCATTTCTTCTTCCTCCCTAAGCTGTGTTCATGGCGTCCTCGTGAACTCTAATCTCTTTCATTTAATGGATTGAGTACTGCAACTGCAGGATCTACAGGGCATTTTTGATGACTATTGTATCTATAAGTGAAGACAGTTACAAAATTTGTGAATTTCTTTGCAAAGCTGTGACAGAAAGAATCGTCTCCAAAAGGCATGCTCATCCTAATCCCAGAACATAGAAACGTGTTTCAATACCTGGTAAAAGCATGGAAGAATTTAGGTTAAAAAAGAAATTAGGTTTGCTAATCATTTGTTAGCCATAAAATAGGAAGATTATTGTAGATTAGACATAAGTGTCCTGTGGGGAAAACCTGGGTCAAGAGAAGATCAGAATGTGGCCATGGGAACTTTACCTCCCAAGACCAATTTGAAAATGAAAGAGAAATTGGGAGATAAAGGATCGTAGCAGTGTCCAACCTGAAAAAGGCAAAGAAAGAAGAAATTTTCCCTCAGCCTTCCAAGAGACAGGCACTGGACCTGTGACTCAATGAGCTCTCAGATGAGAAATCTGTGTTGCTTGAAGGGGCTGATGTATTATGGCAGTAACATAAAGTTTATGCAAGATCTAGGTTGCATAAACATATCATCATTACATTAACCTTTATGGCAAGGGTAATAACTTACTCAACACCTATTCATGAACTTGTACATTTTTTCCCCTTGAAGCAAGAAATGTTATATTGTTAGACTATAACCTCAAATAATAACTTTACATATCACTGATAAAATAGACTCCAGAAACATTTTCTAAGTCATATTACACTCATACTCTATGGCTAATAACATTGATTTTTTAACATTACTGTCATTAGGATAACATATTCATAAAGTTTTGAAACCTCCATTTTCAGACAAAATAAATCAACCAAAGTTTAGCACTGATTTTATTGAAGTATTGCCCTAGAAAACTTCAGGACTATAAAAATTATGACTAATTTTTTTTTTTTTACATTTTTAGTATTCTCCAAATTTTGTTTTTAGGGAGGCAAACATGTATTTCATATAAGAACACAGAATCCTTCCTTTGCTTAGAATGTTGCATGAGGCCTTTGAGAATTTTCATTTTCACAAATGGGAGAGCCTTGTTTCACTAGCCTGGTTCCGTATTTGTCCCTGCGCAACAGTGACAAATTTATAGCATGCATTCAATAATAAATTTTGCAGCATGGTGCAAAGAGCTACGTGGTAGCTTTTTGGTACATATATTAATATTCCAAGCATATTTTGCTTTAGTCATAATTTCTACAAGGCTCTATATTTTGCATCAATTCCCCATCGATCACCTAGTTTAGGAATGTTCATCACTAGGCTTATTTGAAGGAGGTCACACAACAGCAGTAAGGCTGCTGAGTCTTAATGGTAGGTTTGTGGGAGAATACATTATTACCATCAAAGAATGCTGACATTCGGTGGTTGGCATAAATAAACGCCTGGTGAGTGGAGAGGGAGACTGTGGCCCACATGGCTGCTTAAATAAGTAATTAGGTGTATACATATGTATATATAAGGTATAAATGGATTTAATAGGCTTAAAGTAACACATGCTTAAATTACAACTTTCCCAGTGCTTCTCAAATTTAACTGAAGTGGCTGTCCATAGAGCTCAAGAATTCATTTCTTTTACTGAGAATCCCATAAATAATCATTAATGAATGCTGGTAGGAGCTGGTTGTAGCTGAAAGATATATTGACCTGAAAATGATCTACAGTACCACACTGCAAACTAGTTTTTAGTTGTATGATGACAGAATTTTAGAAGGGACGAGAAATATATCCCAGTGAAGGAAACCATATCACATTGAAGATACTATTGAGCTGAATATTTTTCTAAGCCTAACTGTGCCTCACCATTATTTTGTCTTCACTGAAATTTAGACAGTTATAGGATTGTTACAGATTAGCTGTGAGATTAAGACTTCTCTTGTCTTCACTGACAAGAGAAATTGCACAACTCATTATTCTGAATTTACAAAGCACCAATCAATCGAGAAAAGAATAGTCACCAAAGACAAATTTATTCTTTGCTTGCTCTTAATTTACTATGTAATTGCTGATGGATTTATTACTTACATCTAAATGTACCATCTTCATCCAGGAGGACCAAAATTAAGCTTCTTAGTATACTTTGTTAACATTTTATTCCTTAAGTCTGACATTTGACAATAGAAAGACTTGTTCCATTCAACTCATACATGTAGAAGCTGTTTTACTTTTTTGTTTCTTAAGTGTGGGGCAGAAGCATGGCGAGTCTATTAACTTTTTCACTTAGAAATTGAAGTGTAAACTTTGGAACAGTTATAGGTTTGCTAATTATTTTACTCCACAAGCCTACCTGTGACCTTGTCATTTTGATTTTAGACATGCATAAAACAAAAGAAGAAACTCGAGCTCTTAATTGAAATCTTATTGCATACATGATGCACCTTATAAGCACAACCAAGGTGTTGCTAAATATACCAACACAGTTTCTAGGATGCTTGAAGCAGTCTGCCTGTGCATTTGCTGAAATAGTCATCTGGACAGAAATTTTTATGAATAAAATTCTTTTGTCCTGTATAGAAATAATTGAAACTACTTAGTTTTTCTCTCTTTTGCTGACTGTTCTTTTTAACAATCTATGCAAGGGGTTCTGATTACAGCCACCCATGCATAATGCCTTGAGTTCAATTCCCAGTAACACACACACACACACACACACACACACACACGCACACACTCAAACATGCACACACACACAAAACGTAAATCAGAGCCATGCCTAAGAGTCATGATTGAAACATAACTTAAATATAACAAAGGTACTGTTAAACTGACAGAATATTTTGATTATGTGTGTCTGAACTACCGTGTGTCCATTCTCGTTCAGGACTTACACCAAGATTTTAGAAGGATCTAAGGTTCATGACTTCCAAAATGTTGCCTATTAATTTTTAAGGAAGGATAATCATGATAACATTTAATAGTACTGAATTCATATTTATATCATTACTTTGGGATATGTTTGTATTTATTCTGATTCGAAGTTGACAGCAGCTTCCTTTCAGGTAAAAAGGGCATTATTAAAATAAAAGTTGGAGCTAAGCGAAACATTTCAGCGTTGAGTTGCAGAATGTAGCTCAAGGTGTTTAAAGTACATGCTTTAAAGTGCATACATTTATTTTTGTCACTGAATATCTTACTACATCGAGAAGGCACATGTCTTTCTTCTTTGATTCAAACTAATGCAACTCTTGACATTACTCTTTTAAATGGCTATGCTGCTCAGTTAATATGGCAATTAAGTCTTATCTGTCATTGACAATCCTGGAGAAAAGTAAAAACAAGCAGAAGCATGTACTGCCCAAGTGAGAGTGTGTTTCTATGTTGACTCTGATTATTAGTTCACCAAATTCCTTGGATAATCCCAATCTGCTTTCAATTACCACTGAACAGTGTCAGATGTATTTTAATAACATTCTACTAGAATGTTTACCATTTTAAATTCATTTTTTATGTCATTTCATAGCATACGAAATTCTTTAGTTTCTCACACTACACATTCCGCGAGACTTGACAATGAGATTTCATGAAAAAACTCCACCTCCAGAGCACGTCTGGCAAGTGGCAAAATAAAAACTATGAGCAGGCTTTCCTGCAAGATCTTATTCTACCATTACTCTATTAGTGCTGCCTTACTGAAGGAAGAAAAGAAAAAATTATTTCAGTAGAATGTAATAGAAGAAAATGGGTGACACCTTCAGTCATAACAGTTATGATAAAATCAGAACACATTAGATATGCAGTCACAAAATGGTGAAAAATCACCAGTTTTTAAATTGATTGTATAGCATTGAACAAATGATTGAATATAGACTTTTATTTTATGTATGTGTTTATTGCACCAGGGATCAAACTCGGAACTTATGCTAGGCAGGCAGGTACTTATGCTGCCAAGCTATATTCCTGGCCAAACATAAACGTTCAGATTTCCTACCTGTTAAACCGAAGCGCTGCTTCAAAAATCCCTACCTGATGTAAACTATTTGCACACTATTTTAAAGTTGTATTTATAAACATTTATATATAGGTTTTGATGTAGACAGGGTTTCAACTTCATTGAATAAACATAAATATTTCATAAATATATGGTAAGAGTATACAGTCAACCTTGTAAGAAACTGTCAAACTGTCTTTCAATGTGGGTATGGAATTTTGCAATTCCTCCAGCACCTAACAATACTTTTACCAATTTACCTCTACTTTGGCTTTAACTTCATCAGGATTTTATTTGTTGGGCTGTTTAATAAATATATATTAAGGCTGGCAAGATAGCTCAGTGGACTAAGAGCCTTCTTGGCAAGCTCAAGGATGTGGGTTTGATTCCTGACGCCACATGCCACCCGGATCCCATCTCCCCAGCACACTGAGCTGGAAAACCAAGACCAGACCTGGTAGCACACACCTATAATCCCAGCACTGGGGAGACTGAAAACAGGAGAATCACTACGAGTCGCAACTGCGTAGTCAGATCCTCTACCAAATACGTTAAAAGTTAATAACAATAATTGCACACTAAAATATTATTGCCACTTTCATTTATAATTTACCAGTTGCAGAAGATTCTGTGAATTTCTTCTTATGCTTATCTAATATCTCTGTACTTCATATGTGAGGAACCTGTTCAGATTTTTAACCACATTAAATACTTCATGGTTTGCTTTAATACTGGAAAGTTTAAAAAATCTTTATATATTTTTGATATAGGTCCTCTGTCAGATTTGTTTTAAATAACAGAGCCTCTGATTCTATAACTTGTCTTTTCAAATTATCATTATAAATTTCATATAATTCCATAAAGCAGCATTACTGCTGTGTGTGATAGAGCACACTTATGACATAGCTGTTCCAGAGTAAGCCAGGAACAGGACAGTATTAAGACCAGCTAGGTACCTTATTGAAAACCATGTTTCAAAATAAAATTTTAAAAGAATATCTCAAGATATAGCTCAGCACAGAGTATTTGCTTTGCACCTGTAAGATTGTGAGACCCCTGAATTCAATCCTTAGAATCAAAAAGAGAAAAACCAGAACCATTGTCGTCTTCTGTAAGTTACTTATGTACATGAATCACGCAGTGTAAAAGAGAACCTGTAATCATAGTTTTCATAGAAGTTCTGCTTCCATGTTGCAATATTGTTTTGTCACAAAGATTTACAGTCTTTGATAGAATATATAACTTTGTTGTGTAATATCTGAATCATTTTAATGCACTTAGAAGTGACTCTACATAGTCTTGGTTCTTGCAAAATGTACGATGGTTAAGCTTTCAGGCTGAAGTAAAATCGCTGGTCACTTGTGAGTGATCAGAGCTGCAGCCTTGGGCAAGTGAGTCAGCTGGTCTCTGCTTCAACTCCTTTTATACGTGAGATGATGTTGGTTGATAGGCATCGATATTACAATGGAATATTCTATTGTATGCCTTTAGTGTTAGAAATATTATTCAAGCAGTTGTCAAATAGATATATGTAAGACAATATATTGATACAAAACTATATTACATCCGTAATGAGAGACAGGTAGAGTGGCTGTGGAGCATACTCTCAGCACTTGGGATGCCAAGGAAGAGGATGATCATGAGCTCAAGGTGAGCTTAGCTACACAGTGAGTTCAAGGCTAGAGAGACTTTGTTTTAAACCAAACCTAAAACATACCCTGACTTGCGAAACAAAAACTGCCTTTTAACAAATTCCCAAGATCCTTCTTCAGCACTTTTAAGTGAGAAAAGTCCTACCAGGTGCTGTTAGCTTCCTTTTCCGTTTATGTCCACCAATCCTTAGGTCTTAGTTCCAATTAAACAAGCTATTTGTTTCAGATTTATATGACCACAACTATTTCATCTAATAAATGACACTAATATTGCATAGTAATAGGGAATAATGTATTTATATACAGGAAAACAACTGATCTTTTTTCTAGCAACCTAAGTGACTTTTCCTTCATACAGGACAATGAAATATATACTGCTTTTTTAATGTTACCAAGAACAAAAAAATAGTCAAGTTGAATAACAGGTAAAAACATATTTATACAGACCCTTGTGTAAACTTTATAAAGCAATTATGCACCCTATTTATTGGAAAATATCACTCAGCTGTTCTGCATTTATATTTTTGCTAAGAACACATAAAACAGTAAATTGTTACCACGACAACAGGATCACTAAGGCTCTATTCCCCTGCATGGAGTTATCTCCTTTTTCCGTTGTTCTCTACTCAGTATTGAAAATTTCTGAAATTTTCTGCATTTATATTAAATTTTATCAGGTTTTTAAAGGATAGAAAAACAATCAACAATGGCACGTTGTTGTTTTCAAAGTAGTTGCTCAGATTACCAGATATAAGCGTGTGAAATTGGTCAGAATAAAAATGTTAAGCATTAAGTGACACCTCAAAAAAAAAATACTAGAAATTTCTAGTGCAAACATGTTAGCTGTCCTGTGTGTATACATACATGATTTTCCCCTTCCTTTTTTGTTTCTTTTCTCCTTTTTTATCCCAATTATTCATTCCTTTTGAGCTGTTTATTTTACTTTTACAGTATCTTTTGCATCTTTCAGGTTTTACTTATTCTGTCAAGTACTTGCACTAGGAAGACAATTTGATGTTTGCACATGGGGTCTAATTTATCTCACTGTGACTATAACCTGTTACATCCATTTACCTATAAAAGCCTCAAGTTAATCTTTCTTTATAGCTGAATTATACTCCACTGTATACAAATGCTCCATTTTTTTAATCCATTCATCAGTTGATGGGCATTTGGGTTATTTTTAAGATTTAGCTATGGCACATTTCCCTGCTATATACATGGGTGTGCATAGATTATTTCCACTAAAATCCATTTTCTCTTTTGTCAGAAAATCAGCTTTTGCATTCTTAGTGGATTTCCTATACTTTTCACATCTTTGTACCAGGTATTATTATATTTATTATTATTATTATTATTATTATTATTATTATTATTATTATTATTTTGTCAGCTGAACTGAAAATTGGCAGGAAATTTTCAACTTGTGTGAACTACACAGAAGACTGGCTAACATTTTTGTTGATCTACTTTACATAGAGCATGTGATGTCTTCTTTAACACTTTAGTCCTTTTTCTTAGGCACATCACCATTAAAGACTTGTCTTGCATATACGGATGCTGAAAGAAATTACACTTTTACAGTACCTATTCCTAGAAGCATGTGTACTTTAAATAATCCTATGATATATAAGAAACACGTACACAAGTGAACACAACTGATGATCAACCCAAGTGTAATATGAGGACATAGTAGAGATTTCTAACAGTGAAGGGGAGGATGTCTTTCTGTCAAGTGCATCCAGTAACAGTTTGTAATAGGTGGAATGATAGATATTCAGAATATCCACTTGTAACTTTTATAAACTACAAATGTTGTCATATTTAGGAAAAAGCACTTTATAAATGCATTTAACGATTCTGAGATAAGTTTATCTTGTATTACCTTAATGGGTTTTATGTGCTTTCCTGAATGTCTTTATAAGAGAGAAATTAATAAGACACAAATATAAAGGAAAGTAGAATTTTGAAGGCAGTAGCAGAAATTGAAGTGTTGGAACCGCAAATATGGAAATTTCAAGGAATCTTGAAGACATAAGTAACACATTTTTCTCACTGAATGACCTAAAGGAGCAGAGCCCTACTGAACATCACATTTAGAACTTCCACAACTATTGGCTAATAAATTTTGTTTTATGGTACTAATAGAGCTGCGTTTTCTTCATGGAATTATACCTGGTTCAGTTTTAGAAATATTTTTTTTATCTTTTTTTTTTTGTCTGTTTTTTGAGACAGGGTCTCGCTATGCAGTTGAGGCTGGTCCTGAGCTCACTTTTGTAGCCCAGGCTGGTCTCGAACTCACATCAATCCTCCTACCTCAGCCTCCCGAGTGCTGGGATTACAGGAGTGAGCCACCACGCCCGGCTTTTTTTTTTTTTTTTTTTTTTTGTCTTTTTGAGACAGGGTCTCACTCTGCAATTCAGGCTGGCCTTGAGCTCACTTTTGTAGCCCCGGCTGATCTCAAGCTCATACTGATCCTCCTGCCTCAGCCTCCCAAGTGCTGGGATTGCAGTTGTGTGCCACCACACCTGGATTAAATAATTTTTAAATAATGTCCAGGTAATTTCAGAAAATGTTTCATGGAAATATTTCCATTCAAGTCAAACTTTAGATAGAAATTACTCAAGTAAAAATACAGTACTGATAAAAATTTCAACACAAATATTATACATCACATTACAACTTCATGAAGCAAAAGAAACTAGACACAATTTTAAAATACAGACTACTTGAATTCATCTCCAAAACTGACTAGAAGAAACTGTGTACCACAGTAGGTTAGACAATGAGAATGTTCCCTTGACCACTCATGAGACTACTACTAGTAATATAATCATTATTTATAATGTAACTAGCAAATGGTCGTGTTGCATTATCTCATTAAATATTCTCGGTAACTCTGGGAAGAAAGTTCATTTTAAAATACTTTCACAATGAAAACACAGTAAGATCTAGAAATTTTAAATTGCTTACCTCAAATCTCACCAAGCAAATACAGAAAAACATAATTCAACCCTGTGTTGTATTGAGCATACACTAGTAGGCTTGCTCTTCTTATTGGAACAAAACTAATCTGATTTTCAGAATTCTATGAAGCTGTTTTGAAAAACTCTATGAGGACTCAGAAACAATGCTTCCTCTTCATCGCCTTTGATCATTTGTTTATGTAACCATTAAGGAAGGTCAAGCACATTCTTTCCACACAAATTTCACTTGGAGGCTTGTACAGTATTTTCTTCTGTGTTTCTTTAGAGTGAATTACTTGACACTTCAAGAACTTGCAGTAAGAGTTTTAAGTTACAAAGCGAGAAGGCTTGATGTGAGAATCTTTAGATATGAATGTGAGAGTGTAGAAACAAATCCTGGCTGTGGAGCTTAATACTATGATTTATTTTAAATTCTTTGACTTCTGAATATACTTTGTAAATTTGTTTGTACATTTTATTTTTGTGTGATTTTATTTCTCTCTAATAGGAGCTGAAATAAATAATGCAACTAGCTGACTAGCTTATACACAGATGTACCGAAAGCTCAAGTAATAACTTCCCTGCTGGATGTATTTCAGATAGTTGTTAGTGATTTGACTTTCTACAAATTTCCCATCCTGAATTTTCATGAGATTGCCATTATTTTAAAGGAGCCAGTTGAAAACCTACTCAAAATTGATCTGTAATCTTTGCCCGAAGTTAATTTTACTTCTGCGAAGGGTGTTTACTTTTTGAGACTTAGACTAATCTGCTTCTTCTCTCTATGTATTCTCCTGTTCTCACCCCCCACACACCCGCTGCTGGGATTACAGGTGTGCGCCACCATGCCTGGACTCTTTTGCCACCTCAGTGAACAAAGGGGGTAAGGGCCAGCATAGCGTGTGGTGCCAGGGATTGATCCCTGCACTTGCCTAAGCGGTAGTCTGTATATTTATAATCAATGGCTTATTAGTGTACACCTTTCAAATGGAAAGATACTTCCTGTCAATGACTTTCTAGGATTCTCCTCAAGGCAGGGTTGATTCATATATAATGCGCATCTAACCCAACCCTTCCAGATTTCCACTCCAATTATGACTGCTGCTTTTCCTAGCCTTTGTCTGCTCTTGTTTGATTGGTTTACATTGGTGTCACCTCCACCAGTATCTGCGTACTATGAATTTTCTTCTTAATGTACCTATACAGCAGCCCCATAATAAAGACTTCTAGTAGTGCCCAAATTGTTTTTTTTAATATTTACTACAATAAAATATTCAATTATTACCGGAAATTATCATGGCTGTCCAGGATACGAACTAAATTTCCTAGCTTCCCATCAGAGTATATGTCCTATAACCTGTTTTGGAGAATGAGATGTACACCTAAGTTAAGCAATGTGAAAATACTGAACCACTTCTGTAACTTTACCCAACTTTTTCCTGCCTTTCCCTGTGACCCAGTTAAACAGAAGAAGTGAAGATCTACTTGAATCATGGAGTACAAGTCTACCTCCTAAAGAAAGAGGACTCAAAAGATTATTTCAATTAATTATGGTGTAGAGATTGATGCCACAGACTGCTTGATGTGAATAGGAAATAAATTACTT
The DNA here is from genome assembly GCA_004027025.1 of Myocastor coypus. Lineage (NCBI taxonomy): Eukaryota > Metazoa > Chordata > Mammalia > Rodentia > Myocastoridae > Myocastor > Myocastor coypus. Next base: position 47,912 of record PVJA010000521.1, read on the forward strand.
CCTCATGTCAAATGCTATTTGGCTCATGCACAGGGCTGGTTGGGACTTTTACTGTTTGTATTACTCTCCATTTGCCAGAACACACTAAGAAAGATGCCTAGAAAACTTTTGTGCAAAACTAGAGTCATTTTTTTTTAAATTTGCTGAATTTTTGTTTTCTTCCCCTGGTGCTCATAGGAAATTTCGAATCTGTACCAAGGTGAGTCAAGCACATGACAACTTTTCTATTTTTGAGAAAATTTTCATTTCCCCCATAGTCCATTGTATTGCTTCCAGTACATAGTGCCATAAAAATTAGTTATAGATTTAATTATCTTAACCAAGATAATTGGCTCCAATTTCTTCCTCTGTAGTACAGGATCTACAGGGTCTCACTAGACAGATTGGACTCATAGTGATCCTCCTGTTTTCAGCCTCCCAAGTGCTGGGATTGCAGGCGTGGCCAACTATGCCCAATCTCAATCGCCATCTCAGTGCACCCCTGGGGGTGATGGCATGGCTTGAGGTTCTGGGGTTAACTGTAGATTTAAATATGGGAGATGCTATTAAGAATAAAAATATTGTCAAGAGTGTGTCCTTTTAAAAAATTTACAGATTTTCAAGTGAGAAAAAAAACATGTGTTAGTTAACAATTTTGATCCAGCTAACATAAACCTAAATACAGTAGCTCAAAATTCAAATAGATAAAAGCAGAAAAACAGTGGGACAGATTTATTATAAAATTGAAAAGTTCAGGAATTTCAGTCACAAGAAAAGTAAGAAAAAGATGATTGTAACTCTATTGCCTTTCTATATATTTTTACTTTATTCTCCACTAAAATTTTCTACATCGTATTCTAAGTGAGCAGTAGATGCTCCTGGTGAACTTTTTCTCATTAAACCTGAAAAAACAAAGTATTTTCTCATGACTGAGAGTAGTAAAGAGTTAGAGGAGGCAAGAACAGATTCATTTATGTTATTTATCTATCATGAATAATTATTGTAAAGAAGCACATGGTTTTTCTGAATAATGTGAGGTTGCTGAATTAGAACTTGGTTAAGAAGAGTTGCTTCAAATAGAAAATGGTTATTTACTGCAAAAAAATCACATATATATGTTATCTCACTCACATAAGCAATAAGCAACTTTGCCTTTTATGTATTTTGTTTACCTATCTACATCTGTATGTCACAAATTTAATGATATCAAAGAAAAGTTTAAATGTTCGTAGGATGAATGAATGAGAGCACGACATCAGATATCAAGGGAAAAAGTGAAAACTCATCTAGAGCTGTAGGTTTACATATAATTACTTGGTAGTTTTCATTCTAACTCACAATTTCTTTTGAAATCTTACATCACAGATTTCAATATATCATTTTATCTACTGGATATTTTTTATCTTCAGCTTATTAAATTTATGCTTTAGTAGCAATTTAGATGGCTAAAAATTCTCAGAGGCACAGACTTCATTTGTCCTTCCCTTACATTAAAATAATTGTTTTGTCTGCAATATAAATTTTAGATTAAGCATTTGTTAAACTCATTGACTGGCAGATTACCAAATATCGATATTTTTTTTACGGCTCCGTTATACATATGTTACAAGTCAAGAAAATCCAAATATGGGCGTGGATCTGGCACATCTTCTGACAGCTTCTTGCCCTTATGGGGGGGCTCTCATTCCTCCAGAGGCTCCTGGAAGGGTGCTACGATGACTTCTAACATCTCTTTCCTCTTCCACATCATTATTCACTACATTAACTAATAAAGGGTGAATGTCTTCTTCACTGTATCTCCAAAAAAGACCTGAGATGTGCTCTGGATTTGCAGGAATCTCTGAACTCCCCTCACACAAGCAAATAGCTGCATGTCCGTATGAGTTACAGGACCTGTCATAACAAATTACCACAGTTGGGTGACTAAAACCACAGATAATTATTTTCCAACGATTATGGGGTTACAAGTCCAAGAACAAGGAGCCTTCACAATTGATTTCTTCTGAGGCCTCACTTTCTGGCTTGTAGATGCTTATCTTTTGCATTTTCCCACAATATTTGTTTTACCAACTAGTCAATACTGTTCAAAAGGATGATCCTTATGACCTCACTTTAATTTACAGCCTTGCTTCCAATTAGGTAAATTCTGTGTTATAGAGTGTTGAAGAGAAACCCAGTTCAGCCATCAAAGCTGGCTTCGCAGAGACCGCTTATTCAGTCCTGAAAACTGAAGAGAACACAGGCTTCTGATAACTGTGAGTCTTCTCAGACTGATGACGAAGTCGGTTGGCACTGGGGTGGTAGAAGGACGCTATTGAAGTATCTTTGTGAGAAGGTGTGTAAAAAGCTGTATATGTTTGCTTCACACTCCAAGCAACAGTAGTGTTTCAACATTTACGTAGTCCGTATTTATAACTTGTTTTTCAGAAAGTAAAGGGAAATCTAGTCTGATTCTGCTTATGAATGAATTTTGGATAAGCTGGAGAGGAATGTATATCCAGTCATTAGACAAAATCTGAAGGATAGATAGGTGGAGGTCCCCTGGACCAGTTATCCAAAAATCTATATCCAAGGAAGTACAGAAAATTTTAATCATGTTTTCTTCAGAGTCATTTTTTTACTTCAATGCTTAGGGCTTAGGATTGGGAACATGGAACACATTTATCTTTGTGCATCATATACTCAAAGAAAGGAGGATTACAAAGTATTCATGCAGTTTTTAAAAAGCTGGTAGAAATTAAAAATTCATTCAAAGTTTACATATTTCTCAGTGGAGGTGTGTAGCTCATTTTGGGAATTAGCCCCTTACCCATGTAAGAAACAAGGTCCTAGACTCAGCCTTTTAGAATTAATGGCCACCCAGGAGTGAAAATGTACTAAGGCTATATACAAATACTAACTCATACACTGAGGATAACCCTTGTATATGGTGCCAAATCCAAGTTTGACTACATTATTTTGTATGCAGAATGAGATATTCTTAGAACTATTTCCTGTAGAGACTATGCCTCCCACTGTGGCCCTGGTCAAACTTAGTTGAATAAAAGTGTTTGGATATTTTTCAGGGTCCTGCACACTGCTGTCCTGTTTACTTATCTATTTTTATGCCAACTGATTACTTCACTTTGGAGGATAATTTTACATGCGATTGTCCTGCAACCAGTTTCATTTTGCTAATTCACCCTGTGCCTATGGGTGTGTAGTTTTCCTCCTGCTATGTTTCCTCTCTTTTCTACTTTCAGTCACTTCGCTGTTTAACCCTTAAGTCCTTGGTTTCCATTCAGCTGTGTTATGACTCTCCATTTTTATTTGTTCTTTTGAGTTCTTATGTTAGGGAGACTATATGATATTTACACAGGTCTGTTTTATTTCACCTATGAGTATATGTTCAAGATACATCCATTTATATCTGAAGTCTTCTAGTTTATCATTCTTTACAGCTGAGTAATATCTCATTCTGACTCACTTTGGTTACTTGGATTTTCTCATGGATCGATGCAAATTTTCTGTCCATTTTCTCTGCTTCTTTTAAGAGTGCCTGAGGGATTTATTTATTTATTTTCGTGCAGGGTCTCACTATACATCCCCAACTCATAATGATCCTCTTGTTTTCTGCTTCCCAAGTGATGAGATTATAAGCGCATGCCACTGTGCCCAGACTACCTGAGCGATTTTGGTGATAGAGATCATAGTGAATCTGCACATTCCTTTAAACACCACATTGTCATTTTAACAATTCTTGCATTCCGTCAGTGTTGTGTAACTTTCTGTTTACAAGTGTCCTCTTCAATTGTATTATAGTTTGTGGTGTGAAGTTCTTCTAAATGTATAATTACATTTATTCTTAATATTTTAAAATTGTTTTTCCTTATTCTTTGTCTTTATTATTATAGAAATAATATTCATTTTATATGTTGATTTTATATCTTGCAACTTAATTCATTTATTAAATTTAACAGTTTTTAAAACAAAACCTTTGGGTTTTTCTAATGATAGAAAAATGTCAATAGGCTTGCGAGATAGATCAGTGGGTTAAACATCTGCTTCAGCAAGCACAGGGACTAGGGTTCCATCCCTGGCACCTGATGCAGTGCAGGTACACTGAGCCTACCAATGAGACCGGGCACGGTGGTGCACACCTGTAATCTCAGTGCTGGGAAGGTTGAAAACAGGAAGACTGCTATGAGTCCAAGCTGTATAGTGAGATCCTTTAGCATACCAAATACATAGAAAGAGGAAAGGAAAAGAGAAAGCTATCATTTATAAGTAGAGATAAATTTAAATTTGTTTTCCATACTTATGCACTTTTTATGTCTTTACCTTGTCTGTTTTTAACAGTACCTTGAGTAGAGCATTATGTAGAGTAGAAATAGAGTAGGCAGTCACAAGGTATAAAAAATTAAAGGTTAATAAGGAATTATGAAAAATTAGTGTCAAAACTAATGATAATATAAATACAGAGAGCAAAGTATAATTAAAAGTCTCTCAAAGATGGTCAAAAATAAAATCAGGATAAAATGGTCTTATATCACTACTCGGAGATGAGTTAGTATCAATACTTCTTAAACTCTTCCAAAAATTGTAGATCAAGAGAATTTTTTTTCATACGTCATTTGAGGGCAGCTTCATTGTGAAACCTAAGCAAAAGCACACACACACACACACACACACACACACACACACACACACTACAGACTAATGTGCTTGATGAACATTTACATAAACATCTTTATTAAAATATGATAAACAAAGAATTCAACCAAAAAGTTAATCAAAATGATCATACATTTTTTTTCTTCAGGACTAGGGTTCAAATTCACAACCTCATACTTGCCAGGCAGGCACTTGTGCCACGGAGCTATCTCCCCAGCCCCCGATCATACATCTTGATAAAGTAAAATTTATCCCTGGCAGGAAAGGCTGGTTTAACACATTAATTTAACGATTTAATCCATACGACACTTCGCAGAACCAGTCTAAACGTCAATAACCACGCAATTCTATCAGCTAATACAAAAAGCATTCTACAAAATTCAATCCCTTTTCTTGATAGCAAGACTTAGAAATTGAAGTAGGAAGAGATAATCTACTTATATAAGAGTGAATAGTAATAATAAAGCATCCACAGTTAACGTGATAATCCAAAGAAAGAAAAAGAGGCTTTTTCTCTAATATGAAGGCACCACACAAGTCTTATTAAGTGTGAATTTGAAGAAATGCATTCACATTTCTACATGTCTGCTGTATGCTAGCCTTATCACTTTTTTCATTCTTCACTGATTTATGTAGTTATCACCAGTACTTTAGTTCTTACACGAATGACAGAAGAATCCTCTTTATTTGTGACTATAAAGCAAATTGCATCCATGCCAAGCACTGGAGTGTTTAGCATTAGAAGAATTTATAACAAAACTTATACCGCTGAGACCGTCACATCCACTGGAAAACTTTATGATAGCAGAAGTCATAGGTTGGTACTTTCTAGGGCAACAGTGCAATAATTATTGGTCTTCATGGTAGCTACACTAATCATAAACATAGTCAACATTTGTCTTGTTACTGTACATCATCCTATTCTGACACTTAATGCCTTTATAGCAACCTTACCAGGCAAGAATTGTTGTTTCCCTAAGAGGGTACCATAGTTTAGGGTAACTAACTGGCTTTTTAGAATTGAGACCTAGACAAATTCATTATGCAGCTAGAAAACACTAAGTTCCACTTTCTAGCATAGAAAACAATGCCAATGAACTTAAGCAGTATTTTGAGGTCACATGGTGCATAATTTAAGTTCTTACAGAGAAACTCAGCACCACTGTGCTTCAGATTCTAAACTAATGGGATTGAAGTGTAGAATATCTATTAAAGTGTCAAGCTCTGAACACTAGAGATATGACAGCAAACAGTGAAACTGTTTAGATCTCATATTTATATGATGTTAGGTTGGGCACTGTCACCATGATAAATGATAAATTAAACAGTAGCTTTTATTCTCTTAAATATCTGAACAGTACTCCATCTTGTATATATGTTTCACCTTTTCCATAACACAGGGGAAAATGAGAATTCATTTTGCATTTTGAATGTGGAAATGCCTTTGTGTAATTCATCTTTTTTTTTTTTAAAGAATTTTATTTATTTTTATTCTTTCTTGTTTCAGAACTTTTGTTTGTTTATTTATTTATTTTTGTGGCCGGCTCAGCCTGCCCTGAGGGCAGGGCTGGTGCAGCATGTGGTGCCGAGGATCGAACCACTGTCCGTGCAGCCGCACAAGCTTTCCTAAGCAGGTGCTTTAGACCACTGAGCCATCCTGCCAAGCCCCTAATTCATCTTTTTAAAAATGTTGCTTTTTATTCTTTTGGGCCGCAAGAAAATCGATTATGAGATCACTTGGATACTTTGGAGACAAATGATGGTAGCACACTGCAGCTGGAACATATGACCAGATCACCTTCTGCTTGTATTGTGAAGTAGGCGCTAATTGAACATCCTGAAGAACAGAATACAATGTAAACTTCAAGAAATTAAGCATGATATCACATTTCCATAGCCTGAGAAAACAGAAGGAGAATGTGGAACTCACTACGGTATTGAAAGACATAAGCAGAACACATTGAAGAACAGCAGGCCAGATTTGCACTTATTAAGTCTGAGATGTTTATTATAGTATAGAGATACCAAGGAGCCTGTTTAATGTTTGATTCTGGGAGGTAGAGAGTTCTGCAGGCTGAAAATGAAACTTTGGGTGAGTCAGTATACAGATGATAATTTTTAAAACAATCAGTGGAGCTAGTATACTAGCAAGTACAAAACCAAGAATAAAGACACAGAACATCCTCCATAGACATATGGAACTCAGAGAGAAGTGTATAAAGCAGCAACAGCAGTGAAAGGGAGTGACCAGCGAGGTTAAGGCATGATAAGCTAAAGGGAATGGAGTAATGTATGTTAAGCATGAAGGACTCATTGATAGCAAATGTTAATAAGTTAACAGGAAGAATGGAATTATCCCTTGGCTCTTGCAGCTTGTACATAATTACTGACGAAGCACTATTCATTGGAGGTCTTTAAAGATCAACAGTTGGTACAAGTGAGTTTTAAGAAACATGCAAAAGGAATGGAGAATAGGGCAGCTGATCCTTTTCGTGCACGGAGCAGGTAGAGCAGTCACGTGGTGGAAATTTGATTTGAACAGAGATATTTTTATGAAGTAAATTTTAAAAAATGATTTTGTGCCCTTGGAAACAGCGCAGGAAACCTTGAAAGAATAAACAAGACAGTGAAAGAAAGAACTAAATATTACCACAGTGAAATGATTAAAATAATAAGAAGGATGAAATTTAGTTCAGAAGTAGAGATTGACCAAAGATGAACAGAGTTTATCTAAATATGAGCCAAGAAAATGGAAAATTTGAGTGAAAATACTGATGAGGAGCATTTTTTAAAAATCCACTTCCCTCTTTTATGTGAAAGCAAATGATAGTTTTTTTTTGTTTTTTTTTTATTCTTTAAAGAGAATATGTGGGTCAGAGAGATAGTTCTGTTTACAAAGCTCCTGTTCAGGCAAGCACAGGGCCGAGGGTTTGACCCCTGGTACCACGTGCTGTGCCATGCCCCATCTTAGGTGCTCTGAGCTGGCCACTGAGACCGGGCATGGTGGTGCGCCCTTGTAATCCCAGCGCCGAGGAGGCTGAAAACAGGAGGCTCACTGAGTCCAAGCTGTGTAGTGAGTGAGATGGCGAGATGTTGTATAAAGCAGAGAGAGAGAGAGAGAGAGAGAGAGAGAGAGAGAGAGAGAGAGAATAATAGTATACAATTAGAAATAACACAGAATTTTATTAAACAAAATAATATTAATTTGACATTTTTTGTTGTATTGCATTGTGTTGTCTTCAAATTAGTTGTTCAAATTAGCAGATATATGTATATAAAATTGGAAAAAGAAAGAGAAAAGAAAACAATGTTATCAGAAATTAAGGGGCTGGCCAAATAGCTCATGTGCAGGGACCCGGAGTTTGATCCCTGGGCCTGCCGTGCTGGCTCTGTCCCCTGGATCTCACTGAGACAGCAATGGAAGCTGGGCTTGGTAGCCTGTGCCTGTAATCCCAGCCCATGGGAGGCTGTAAACAGGCCGATCACTGTCAGTCTGAGCTAGTAGTGAGACCATGAACACGCTGTAGTCCCTTCCTTAGATTACAAAAACGAAAGAAAGAAGGAAGGAAGGAAGGAAGGAAGGAAGGAAGGAAGGAAAGAAGGAAGAAAATAAATAAATAAGGGCAAGAAAAAAGACAATCAAAATAATAATAATCAAAGATCAACTGATTTTTCCTTTGACTTGCAGAAATCCAAACCATTGGATTGGTACGATTCTCCAAACCATCCTGCTTACATACACAGTTGCTCAGGTCTTTGTTCTCAAAATTATCTGAGTCACTTCCATTCTTAATATGTTGTCCCATGTATATTTCTTTGACATTCTTAGGAAATTGCCAATTTTTGACCTAGAAAAATGTGTTTGTAGTAGGCATTCATATAACCTTACCTGAAAATCTTCAGTTTAAATTGATGAAATAGGTCAAGAAGATAGCTCTGTGGCACAAGTACCTGTCTGACAAGTGCAAGGTCATGAGTTTGAACCCCAGTCTCACAAATAAATAAATACATAAATAAATAAATAAACAAATAAACAAATAAATAGATGAAACAGTGTTGGCCAAGACTCTCTTGCAGAGAATGACGATGTTATTCCACAATTCTGAGAGAAGCTTAGATTATGTGTCTACAGAATGACATATTTTGTTCTATACGCTTTCCACAATTTTTAACTTCCATCACATGAGTACAGACTGAATGCCATTGCAACAAGAACACTGCAGCCAGAAAAGGGTAAGCATGAAGTTGAAAGTGCACACACTAATAAAAGCAGGGTAGAAGGATGGGCAGGCCTAGGTATTACAGCTTTGACTATTTCATGAGATTAGAAATGCTACTTTTGCCCCTGGAGGACAGTTTTCTTTATTTGCAGTTTCTTTAAAATTTTCCTAACTACCTTTGGGCATTCAATGTTATTAATTCTGTGAGATCTCTGTTCACGATATACTTTTCTTGCAGCCTTCTCTTTGATCTGCTAGATTGATGTTGAGAGCAGGTTCAGAAGGAGGGCAAGGATTCTGAGATCAACCAGACCAGCACTTTTTGAAATCCTGCATCCCTTCTCAGAAGGAAAGGCTGCCTATAGAAAGTGGCATGCTCTTTTCACAAAGGAATACATTTTGGGGCCAAGTGTTCCTTCATTATAACCACCTTTTCACTGTGAATTTCATTGCCTACAACCTAAACATACACACATGCTCACACACACACACACACTCAAGAATCACACTTGCATATTATTGAATTTGATTGATGTGATAGAGTTTATTATATTGGTAGGAATAGGTATAACAGTAAAATCCATGAGTACAAAAAGAGATAAAAAATGGTACTAAAATTTCTAAAAATTTCTACTCTACAGAACATTTATTTAAAAAAAACATTAACTTTAGGTCAAATATAAGTCAGTAGCAGTAAGTGGGATATTAATCAATATTCTTCAATATTATCCACGCTCTCTCCCATTTTACATAGGTCAGTTTGCATGCATCTGTGTTAATACAGTGCATCATATGAACATTGCTATGCCAATATTATATGGGATTATAAATTATGTATGTATAAAATTATTTATATTTTTTTCAATTTGTAAAATAACTATCATTAGTGGTAGATTTATATATATATGAAAATTCCCCAATTGTCTGTTACATTTCTAAACACTTCATGTTCATCTCTTGTTTAGGCTTGATTTTCAAAGATATTTGTAAATAAATATCCTTGCCTGATAACAAATTGTTTGTGTGCAGACTTGAATATATAGGATAAAAAACAAGGATATGTTGTGCTATGTACTGTAACAAAAATAATGTCTTCCTCTGTGGCAAAGGCTGTTGGAATTGGAGTTGCCCCAGTTCAGCCTTCTTCATTGGTGATGCAAACCCTCTTTAAAGTAGCTATGGAATTTAGCGTTCTGGGTCCTCCCCACAGCGTTTGGGCGAGAGGCAGAACCACTAAGGAGATGAAGGACGTGTTGGCTCCTTACTGAGCACTTGTGGCGTGGTATTTCATGCCTGGTTCAGGATTCTTATATCTTCTTCCAGCATTCTTACACATGTGCCAATTTAACATGGTAGCTTTCAGGTCATAGAAAGTGTCAGTCTTTCTATACTTCCTTATCTATTAGTCATATATTTTTATTTGTATTTTAGGGAAGGGTGTACAGGGTGCTCAGGGTCTCACTATGTAAGTTGGACTGATAGCGATCCACCCATTTACAGCCTCCCAAGAGCTGGGATTACAGGCACGCGCTACTATGCCCAGTCTCAATTGCTTTCTCGGTACATCCCAGGGATGGGGCCAGCACAGCAGACCTGGGGGAGGTTGAGCCCCTGGGCCTTGCACCTATTTAATCCACTGAGCTATTTAGCTGGCCCTATATCAATTGTATCTTAGCCACCTATGCCTACAGAATAGTTCTCACAATTTTCTCTATAAACTTTTCACAATGTAGTAGAAGGATGTATATTGCCATACCGTAAAGCATAACTTCTCCATGAAACTTCCACAGATTAGCTGGGTGTCCTTTTCACCAATTAAGACAGAAATCACAGCTTTCTAAAATGCAGCTCGCTTGATGTGAGTGGTTTCAGTCTGAGAGCATGAGAGTTTCTGATTCTTGGCAATAGAGTCGTGAATGCCAAAAGCCCTGGATCTGTTATTCAACCTGACCAGTTCCTCAGCTCAAGATTGCAGCCTGATTGGCAGGTATGTGGAGCATTTTGAGCAGTTTCCACAGCCTCGCTCATTCTCTTCTTTTGGCCTGTTCAGGTCACTGTAGGTCTCCACAAAATCATACCAGGTTTCTGCTGCTCTCCTTTGGATCCTAATACTCTCAGCCTTTACTTTTTCCCTGTCCTCCGGAGCTCCTTAGGCATGATAACCGCAAGTGTCACCAGCTCCTGACTCTCTCCCCAAGAGAAGAACCCCCAGTGGCCCGTAGGACCTACAAAATACTGCTACTGTACTCCAGTAGATGAAATAGCTCAAAATCAAAACTGAGCGTAGGTGGCAAGAAACTATTCTTGGTATTCACATACATACCATCTAACTTGGTTGAGGAATAGAAGTTTTATTAGAATACAAGAAACCAGAAAGAAAGCATAAACATTTTGTGCTACAGTACCTGAGTCCAGTAGAATGAAATATAAAATTGAACGGTTACAAGTAGGCTAAAAGGTATTCCCAGACTGATCCATGCATGTATAAAAGCTGGTGAGTTATAAGCAAGCTAAGTTTGGAATTTTAAAAGGACTGGACATTAGTAGAGACAACTAATTACGTCTTCGTTATGGCTGTCATTTTTGGACATAAGAAGTCAGCCATGCTGAAGAAAAACCTAATTTTTACCTTGTATTTCCTTCTTCTAAGTAATATATTTCTTAACCAAGTAATTCTTGAAGCCAGCTTATCAACCATGAAATTTATTGTTGAATTTTGTTCAACTTTATCACAGAAAGATAATAATAAAAACAAAGAAATATGAAATTGCAATACAGAAACAAGTACATTCCTGTATATTTGATATATTCTCTTCATATAAGTCTTTATGTAAGTCTCTCTATAATCTCTAAAGTCTTTCGAAGCTAAAGAAATTATTTCTGCTTCATGCCTTCAGTGTTTGAAGCCAACAAACACGAAGGGAACATGTTGGATTCCCTGACAGATTCAAATGATTCCTTCAAAGTTTTACCAGGGGGTATCCAGATTTTCCCTTTTGACAGATAGCTCAAAACAGATCAGCCTCACCTGGGGAGATAGCCTGGCAGTGTAAGCGCCTGACTAACAAGTTCAAGGACCGGGGTTCCATCCCCTGTACCACTTGCAATGCTGGCCCTGGAACACTGAGTGTGCTTTGCTGGCCATCAAAATCGGGCTTGGCAGTGCATGCCCATAATCCCAGAACTGGGCAAACTGAGACAGGAAGATCACTACGACTCTGAGCTGTCTGAGCTGTGTAGTGAGACCCTGTATCAGATAAAGAAAAAACTTTTTCAAATATATTTTTTAAAAAAGATCAGCCTTTCTGTGTATCACGAGTTCTAGTTTCCCTTGGTCTTCAATAAAACTCTCTTGTTAAATGCTCACAGGTGATATAGTTAAATCATGTACTACCTATGAGAAGTAAATGCTTGGTCATTATTTCCCTTCAGGAGAAAATAAAAACAGTGAAACAGTGAAGCAAGTTGCACAGTGCATTTCTAGCATGCTAGTGCAATCGTAGAGGATAGGAATTAAAATACCAAATATAAGTTTATTTGTTAAATAGGCCAGGGACACTGGAGTCATATAACTTATGTGCACAACTGAGTCATAAATGTGAGAGAGCCATGTGTATTGCCTGTGTACTTTTAAGCAATAAAGTCCTTACATGTATACTTATTGAATATACTCCATGCTCCTATAAAAACTAAAATAAGCCACATACAGTAAAATAAAGATTTTTTTCAAATCAGAAACCTTGTAAGTCCAGTAGTAGAATCAAGAATCATCTAATTCTAAAGCCAATATTCACTACCATTTGTTTTGTAGTTTGTACAGTGCATTTATAAGTGAGATAGTAAAGTATATTAATAGTGTAGAAAAAATATTAATTTGATTTGAGATTAGTAAGTTATTAAGGACAGAAATGTTAATATATTTAACTGCAAGTGTAATTTAATTAGCTTTAGAATGGCATCCCGGGCAGAATGACACACAAGAAGTGGCTTGTGTCACCTTGAAGTTTTCTATAGATTTTTGACAACGTTTGTCAGAAGCTGTAGGTAAATGTAAAACTGGGGTCAGATAGGAAAATCTTGTATCTGAGGATTTCTGAGACAGATAAATTAGGACACACAGATATTTGTTAGCAAAAATTTAACATAATCTCATATACATGTTGAATAAAAAATGAATAAATGTGTACATCAATATCCAAATATTTTTTCTCACCTCATATAGCTGGTAAGCTCACTCCCCATTTTAGTCATAATGATTTGTTCCCTAGTAAACATGGCTACAGAGTATCTGTATAGTATACCGACTTGGAATTCCACTGGATATATAACAAAGTGTGGAATATCTGGGTCATGTGATGGTTCTATTTTTATTTATTTTTATCAAGTTTATTGATACAGCCGAGATCTATATAATGATCACTTTCATCCCAGGCAATCTAAACCTGTATGTGATATATGCTGATTATCTTTATGATCATAGAAGCACAGCTGAATCCTGTAGTAGCTCAATCTTGAAAACAGCCCTAATGTCCACCAACCAATGAATGTTTTTTTCTGAATAAAATAGAATACTACACAGCCATAAAGATGCATAAAGTTGAGACAGATCTAAGTAAAGGTACTGACCTTGAGACTATACCCTTTGGTGAAATAACTGGGACATACATGTGTAAATATTGCACTGTGTCTCTGATATGAGAACCTGAAAGCGTAAATAAAAACAAAAATTATAATATTGCGAAATAGAAATTTTTCAAGAGGATAGAGCAACTAGGGAGGGGGACAGGAAGTAAGGAAGAGCAAAGATGGATAAAATGGAAGCAAAGTGTTATAAATAAGGAGCGAGGAGGGGAAAAGAAGTTTAATGGAGGGGAGAAGAATGTGACTGAATATAGTATTTAGATTTTCTCTTTAAATATCCTCTATACTATAGGATAATTTTTTATGTTGATTACAAGCAAAACACTATTTTAAAATACATTGCTACTTATAAAGTAAAAAACATTTTTTTTTAAAGAAATGGGTCAGAGCTCGGGACTTAGCTCAGAGGCTTAAGTGCCTTCCTAGCAAGCACAAGGTCATGAGTTCAATTCCCAGTCCAAAAAAATAAAGAGAGGGTCAATACAGTAGCTTATTTTACTTACAGAGTACGTGCTTGTAATCATCTTCCTGAAGGATTTTATGGAGATAGGGGAATTTTTTGTGATAGGTATTTGTTGCAACAGCGGTTTAACTGACTATTGTTAAATTCCATCTTCATTCGTCTACGCATTAGCCATTCATTTGGATTCTAACAAGTGGAAGCCCACCTCTGCATTCTCTCCCCGCTTCCCATGCCAACATAACTTTTCCAATGTGTCCAACTTTGCATTTGCAGAAAAATGTGCCTGTGCTCAGATGAACGTGCTAGCTTGTTCCTTTCCACTTTGCTAGGTAGTTCTCACTTGAATTCCTCTTGGGAAAATAATGTTTGAAGAAGAAAATCCGATGGTCTCCCTCACATACCGGGGGAGAAGAGTGACATTCTAAAATCTGCTTCAAAACTCATTCAATGGATATTTCCTAACTTCCCTAGGACTTAAGGTACCCGGTGGCTTTATGTACACACACACACACACACACACACACACACACACACACACACACAATAAATGTTCAGTAAGTTCGTTCCTTAGCAAGTCATTTCCCAGAGGTCTGGCAGGCTGAGTGTGCAGTGTGCAACTCCTCAGCGCTGCAGAAATGAGTCATCACAACGGAGTGATTTGCTGCAACTGGAATAAGGCCAGAAAGTCCGGTGCACTCATCCTACCACACCAATTATTCTGATTCCTCGTCTAATCCTGGGTAGGATGACATGATTACCATTGCCAAGAAGGCATCATTGCACAGGAGGTCACTTTGCAGCTCTCCAGCAGATGGATGAATGTGATACCAAGGGCAGGTGAAGCTTCTCCTCCTGACCTTTACCACTCCTATCATAGTACCCATTGTGTGTTATCCCATGCACTACAGCCCGCTCCAGAACTTATGCCTATCCATGCTTCTTTCTTATACGGTCAAATGAAAAGACATTCTCAGCATTTTGTACTTTTATTCTTTACCTGTCCTTGGCCAATAGGTCAGCTAATACTCATGATTTTGCTCCTAATATTGCCAAAGTTTCAATTATTTCTTAATAATAGTACTTGCCTAGAAAATTATCTCATTTATTCTACTGACTTTTCAGTGACAGTGATAAAAGGGGAGAAAAACGATCTTACAATCTAATTTCAATTTTTCTTCCATTTAAAATTGTAGAGGCTAATCCCACCTCATTATAAATGAAGACTTATTTTTATGTTGTCAGATCTATGGAGTTTTGTATTTGAACTTTACTAATTGTGCATTTTAAGGAGAAAGAACCCACTGTGGCTCCTTATCAGTATCTAGAAAAATGTCGCTATCACAGGCAGCGCGCTCGGGACCTCCCGTTTTACCAACAATGTCTATCTGTTCATTGTGGAACTGTGGGAATATATTACGTTCCACTGGGTGGGGGAAGAAACCTTGCAGAAGCAGTTATGTTACAGATTTTAAGATTAGAAGTCTATTTATAATGGATATCCAAAGGGACCCGTTCTATTCAAATCAGTTTTTCATAAGCAATGACAAATCTTATCTATGTTTGGCCCTAAATGGAAGAAGATTTCCGAGATTTAAATTGTGAGGACTTTGTCAGCTATTACTTGCTCTGAAGATGGAAAGCACGCATGACAAACGGTGGTGGTGACTTCAAGGAAATGAGAGAGCCTATGGATAAATATTCAGCAATGAAGCAGAGACTCCCGTTTCGCATCTGCCAGCAACTTGACTGAGCCTGAAAGTGGATTATTGGCACCATCTCTAGAAAGGAAGAAAGCTCTCTTTGATTTTGACTCTGAGAGTTTAGGCAGAAGACAGACCTGTATTATAATGTACCAGGGCTTCTAACCTAAAGAGCGTGAAATAAGGGTCAGCCTGATATCTCAGCAGACTAAAGCACCTGCTTAGGCAGAGAGCAGCAGGCGGGGTTCTGTTCCTGGCAAGCCGTGCCATCTCCACCCGGGGGTGTGCTGAGATAGAGACTGAAGCTGGGCGTATTGCAACGTGCCTATAACCTCAGCACTTGGGAGGCTGAAAACAGGAGAATCAGGAGTCCAACCTGCATAGTAAGACCCTGTAGACCTTGTCCTAAGTACATAAAAAAAGTTTGTTGTTTCAAACGATAAAAATTTTCATTTTGTTATAAGAAAATGCATACAGAAAGAATGTACAAGTTGATATTTGGAATTCCAATACTATGACAACAAGTTCATAAATGTGGAAATTACTATCAAATTGATGCACGCATAGAGTCCAGAAAAAATGAACATAACAAAAGATACCTAATTTGCCTTTAAAACAATGTCTGAACAAAAATGGACATGAAAGACTTCATGCATTAGTGCTCAGAATGAAATGATTGTGGATAAACTACTAAGTGCTCTGAAGGAAACACTAAACCCCTGATAACACAGTGTTGGAGGAAATATGCAGAGACACTTCTGCTCAATATTCAAAAGGATTTGAAGAGCATATCATTGGGAAATTGGGAAAGAGTCATTATCTAGTGACAGAAAGGTTAGCATTAAGACACCCAGTAGTTATGTAGAAATATAAAATTCAAATAAGGAACCTGTATATTTAGCTGGAGATACGACAAAGTACAGTTGTCCACTTAGACCTTAATCGTCTTTTGTTTACTTGGAAATGCAAGAAAAGAAAGTCATTTGAGGAAGGATGACTAAACTAAAAGAATCCAGAACACGATGATCTAGAAAATTCTCATCTCTCTGAAGAGTTGGACAGTGGTACTCAAACAGCCACCCCATCCAACCAGGATTCTTTGGAAATTCAAGTTCTTTGTTTTGCAGTGGCCGCCACAGAAATCAACACCCAATGCAACACCTTGGAATTGAATCCACAGGAAACAGGTCAATGAAATTACCCTGTGGTTAAAAATGGTTACTTTTCCTGAAGAAGAAGAAGAAATGATAGCTCTGGAAGGGTAGCCCAGCGGTCAGGGAGGCTGGAGCCAAAACCAAGCTCTTGCACTCTAATGAATGTTGTGTGCGTTTATTTTTAAAAGTCTTAAACTGTTGTCCACGTTTTACTCTTCATCCTTCCACTTTTTGAATGAGACTATCTGTAAGTGTTACCTAATGCATTTTCCATTACCGTCTGTTGAGAGTAGGCAACTTGCA
Source organism: Myocastor coypus (assembly GCA_004027025.1). Lineage (NCBI taxonomy): Eukaryota > Metazoa > Chordata > Mammalia > Rodentia > Myocastoridae > Myocastor > Myocastor coypus. The sequence goes on from PVJA010000521.1 coordinate 65,025, forward strand.
GTTTTAGTTTTATAGATTCACAAATGGAAAGGAATGTCATCACAGAAATTGCATTTAATGGACTATAAAAAGAACTTTCATACACATAATTTAGGTAATAAGGTGTTGGCTTTCTGAGCTTATAAAATTTAAATGAGATTGGTGCCAGAACGGAAAGAGTCCTTTAGGGAATTTGTGATGGTATGACTATGTTTTGCATTTGGGCGGGCAATGAATCTTCAAATCAGTATGTAAATAACAATAGACAGAGATACTTACTAAAGATGTCCACGCCCAACTACCTAGATACAGTGGATGTGTTGTAGTACATGGAAAATCGGACTCTAATAGTATAACGAAATTTATGTACCTTAATTACAGATTGTTCTGTACTGCCTGGATGGTCTAATCAAATCACATGGCTCCTTCAAAGAAGAGAACCTTGTTTAGTAGGAGTAAGAAAGATGTGCCAGATATAAAAAGCCAGGGAGGCTTCATCCTGATTTTACTGTTTTTAAGATGAAGGAATATGATGAGAAATTCAGGATGAATTAAGGAATTAAAGACTCCATAGCCTGAGAGGCTGCCAGACACCAAGAGCCTCAGTCTTATTGTCACATAGAGCTAAATTCTGCTGTAAAACTAAATGAATCCAGAAGAAGATTAATTATAGATACTTTCAATAAGATGCAGGCTCAGACAAGACCTTGGCTATATTTTTGACTTATGGTACCTTGAGATAACTCAACGGTGCTATTTTAATCTAATAAATTTGTGGTCTTTTGATACCTCAACAGAGAAAAAATTACTGACTATAATTAAAATGTCATGATAGAGATTTCAGAGTTGGTCTATCCATCTAGGTCACTCTTCATTTTTTTGCAATCTCCTTTCACTGGAGTGAATCTCACATGCTAAGTGTATGTGTCAGAGATGGATGGTCATAATGATCCATGCCTCACCTTCGCCTGTACTCAAGTGTTTTATCATATGCTTGAATACGAATTATCTGTCCTAAAAAAAAAAGCACAGCCAATTTCTCTACATATTGGCTCTGGGCTGAGCTGTGGAACGAGGCAAGCGTGATGATTAGTGAAACCGTTTTTAAGTCTAAACCTCAAAGGGAGAATTGATCGCTCTTGCGTGTCTGCCATCATCAGTAAAGAATGTGCCCACAAGTTGAGAGGCAGGAGGGGAAGAGGTGAGCTGGATGTCCCGAACAAGGACGTCTGAACCTATCTTAAAGTCAGTTTTCATCTGAGCATGAGTCTCACTAAGATGAGCAAAGTCCGTAACTTCCAAGCTTAGAGAAGTTATAAACATATTTTTACATGTTGGTATGGCTTTGTAGTTATTTCCGATGCTGCACTATTAACACCTGATATATAAGAATCATGTGACTATTTAGATCAGCCTTTTCCATGACAGCATAAGCTCCATGGAGTTAGGGACTATAACTCTAATCATTCATTTATTTTTCTCTTCAATATTACAGATGAAAATAACAGTGAATGATGACTTCTTAAAATACGTGATGTTATGTGAACAGTGATAGTAGGAACCATGAAAGACTTTCACTTAAGTTTATGAAAGACTATTGTCTTAACCAAGAATAAGTGATCCTTCGTGTGCTGCAACTGTCTCGCTTGTGGCAGACAATTTATATATAACTAATGACATTACCTGTCACCTGAGGCTAGTGAGGTAAATGTTTGAGTCAGAGATACCTATAATTTCCTTTTCTTAAAATTTATGTATTTTGTACAGGGTCTCACAAGGCAACTCAGCCTCATAGTGTTCCTCCTGCTTTCAGCCTCACCAGCACTGGGATTACAGGCATGCACCACCATGCCTGGTCTTGGTTTCCAGCTCATTGTGTCTGGGGGCAGGACTGGCACAGCATGTGATGCTGGGGATGGAACCCTGGTCCCTATGCTTGCCTAAGTCGGCACTTAGTCCACTGAGCTGCTTTGCTGGACATAGGGATGCGTATTATTGCTTAGCTTAACTGTTGGGAAAAAGACTTTTTGATAACAGATAAATGACTATCTAGAAAGCAACAAAATAGCAATGATAATACTTTTTTCCTATCTAAAAGCATCAAGAATGTCTTATGTTTGCTGGTTTGGGTGTGATTCTAATTTTTAAATTCTGTTATATCTATTTTTGTGAATATGTAGAAGCTATTGGATGGTTTAGGAAAAAAAGGATGCTGAAATAATTTATAAGCCAATTAGGGCAGTGCACATCAGCAATCTTAGCAATTAGGAAACTGAGGCAGGAGGCCTGGGAATACAGGCCAATCTGGGTGATGTTGCAAGAATATGTTTCCAATAAGTTACAAAAAAATTATTAAAGTTTAAGCATTTTCTAAGAGTTTTTTTTTTTTTTTTTTTACATTAGTGATCAGGAACACCCATTAACCATTCATACATATGGAAATTATGTGTATTCAATAGACTATAACTATTTTGTTATCTTATTTATTAGTATAATGATGTATTTAAGGTATAATTGACAGTCTGTTTTCTGAAATATTTGCATGTGGTTCGATTTTAGTTTATGCTCAAATTTAGAAAACCTAAAATATCAGTTAAATTCTTCAAAAAAATTATTTTCCTTTCAGTGTAGAACTTGTATAGTAGCTTAATACTCTCAATAAGAGCTGCCATTTTACTAACTGAAGATATACTTATGTTCCTTCATCTGGGTATGTTTAGCCTTTATATCCAAATATATATTTGTTCCCAAAAATTTGGGGGGGGGAGTATTTATAATTTTAGAGGAATTATAAATCATGGACAAATTGTTTACAAAATCTCACTACTTATAAATAAAAACAAATATTCCTCTTTCATTATGAATGTTAGTTATTTAATAATTACAACCTCTGTTCCCCATTAAAAATGTCAATTACAACAGCAAACAGGAACACCAAAATGTCACCCAGAATTTGGAAGCATATTTGTTTAATGTCAATGGCCACTGACCTCAAAAAAATGCCAGACCTCTAAAGCTCAGGGAGGGAGATTTTTATAGGGCTGCAGCAGAGGTAAAGTACTTGGCTCTGTTCAGTTGGTTCTTACAGCATGCCTCGTAATGACCAGCTATGTATCACAGTGGCCAGCTGTTTCTAAGAAACAGAAGCAACAGGAACTGTAATGGGAGCTGTTACCTTGACTACAAACAGAAACTGAAGGATTCTGGTTAGGTGGAGGCATTTTCTGCTACAAATCAAATCAATAGACACAAAATTTTATCCCAGCATACATAGTGCATAGGCTAATAGTGATATTCTATCAATAATTTGATGTTATTTTATTCATTAAATTAGCGCATAAGTTGGTAGTCTTAATAGAAAAAAATCAAGTAAGGATTACAAAGGAGCATCCATTATAAGTTATTCTATATAGCAAGACTTTTATCTATGTTTTTAAAGTATAAATATTTATAATTTTTCAATGCATATCTTTTCGAAGGGATTTACAATTAATTTATTAATATACAAATTCAAATATCAGCATATCATTCTTATCTTTATGTTGTTTATTATGTAGTCAAGGAGAAACTGTGTGCAAAACTCCAAAAGCGGTTGCCTTACTCCTGGCTGTAGTTTTATGGTTTAAACAACTAACATTTTGTCTCCCAGTGCTAGAGACTGAGAAGCTTGATGCTAGGGTGGCAGGGTATTCTAGAGAGGACCCTTTGGCTCATGCACACATAACCTTCTGCATTCTCACACAGTGGAAGAGAAGGAAGAAGAAAGAGGTGAGGCTAGGTGGGGTGGGGAGTGGAGTGGGGCAAAGGAGAGAAAGAGGGAGAGACAGAAAGAGAAGGAAAGGCAGAGAAAGAGAGGGACCGAGAGATGTAGAGATTCTCTCTCTCTCTCTCTCTCTCTCTCTCTCTCTCTCTCTCTCTCTCGCTCGCTCGCACTCACTCTCTGTCTGTCTTTTTGAGCCAGGGCCTCTCTATTCAGTTCAGGCTGGCCTTTAGCTCACCTTTGTAGCCCAGGCTGATCTTGAACTCACATGGATCCTCCTGCTTCAACCTCCCAAGTGCTGTGATTACAGGCGTGAGCCTCCATGCCCAGCTGTATTTCTTCTTATAATGTTACCAGTCCCACCATGAGGGCTCCATAATCATGGTCCAGTGACTTCCAAATGGCCGTTTCCAGGTAGTATCACACTGGAGACTGTAGCGGTTGATGGACTATATCAACTTGAGAAGTATTGAAGTAAATCAGCTCAGCAATTTCCCACCCTAGGGCATAGGCGAGCCAACCTAGAGTGGCTCATCACTTAAAGGATATAAAAGATAAACAAAGAAGGATGAGGAGTTTCATTTTCTTCAGAAGAGCTCCAGTCCTTGCCTTCAACTTGGACATTGTCTCCTGGCTTCTGGCACAGACTCTTCATCTTCCACCTTGGAATCCTTCAGTCTTCTGGTGTGGTATCACCGCCTTGCTGTGGTAGACCCATCAGCCTCCTGACACTGACTCTCACACAGAGCACTGCAGTGAGCCCCACAACTTGGACCGAATCCTTCAGTTTCCAGGGTGCACATACCCTATGCATGCTTCCTCCTCTAACTCTGTGGCTGACCATTGTGAGCCAACCCTATAACTTCATACATCTTGTACTACATCTGTTCCTCTTGTAAAACCCTGAATGATACAGGGATTAAGATCCAGTGGTACCCAAACATGCAGCACATAACAAATCATTTTTGGTGCAAAAAAATGACAATGAAAAAGTAGAAGTGCAAAAGTTAAGATTAAAATCAATCTCTAAGTGAACATTGTATGCACTATTTGGCAGAATAGTTGAAATTTACTTGAGAGTTCAGAAGCAAAATGTTAGGAAAGACCACAAACAAGTGGAACGTGACTCAAGTAGAATTTCTCCTTTAAGAGAGGCACTGGTGAGGCAATGTTAATGAGCACATGGAGTTAATAATGAGCAATGGCTTTTGTGGAGACATAGAACTTGTGTTGAACAGAAAATGCCTGTGTAAGAGGAATATACAGCATAAAGGTAATGCGACTTTAGATCATTGTAAAGTCTGAATTTCTGCTTGAAGAGGCTTACTCTGCTCCTCACATTTATATGCCATGAGGTCCCTGGCTTCTTAGAAGATACTTCTGGGACTTCTTCCCAGAGCATTAAAAATATCAGATTGCAGTGGAACTGGAGTCCCATCTTTCTTGCTTCGATCAATCCATTCCTCACTATTTCAGTAAATTTTACCTAACCTCTGCATAAAAATTAGAAATGCCACAGAAAGCTAGACCACCATTTTTCTAGGGAGTAAAAGTTAAGTGTAGGTACATTGTGCTTCTTTAAGTGCAGGTGACAAGATTGTCTCAGAATAATCGCTCAAATGAAATGTTTGATGTCACCAACACATGCAGGGATGGAGTTGGCTGAGTCAGTCAGTCATAAAGACCCATGGTAGGCTGTGTGGCTATCGTGCACCCCAAGGATCACGCTGCATTACTTATTGTCGCCTCAGTGATGCAGTTGCTTAGCTAAGGAAGAGAGCTCTGTTAGGGCCGGAGCCAGTGGGATTGGTATAGGGGAGGCTGACACGCCATCACTGTTACGTCCATCTAGAACACGCATAGAGGAATTTGCACAGGGGTGCAAAGAGGCAGAGGCCCAAATCACACAGCTCATGCTTAATATAAAGGAAATCTTTGCAGCAGAGCACTAGAGAAATGCGTGGTTGTCTTGGGGGAGACTGCAGCTGATACCTGCAGAGCCCTGGAGGCAGGAGTAAGAGCAGTTCAGAAGAAAGTAGGGGCCAGCCTGTTCCCCAGGGATTCTATTCATCTCAAGACATTTTCAACAACTGTATATACAGGTAACTTTCGTTTTAATTTTGAACATTTTATTTACAAAATATTAATTATTTATTATGAAATAAAACTCTTTACAGTTTTACTTTAAAAAGAAGAAGAAGAAGAAGCAGAAGAAGAAGCAGAAGAAGAAGAAGAAGAAGAAGAAGAAGAAGAAGAAGAAGAAGAAGAAGAAGAAGAAGAAGAAGAAGAAGAAGAAGAAGAAGAAGAAGAAGAAGAAGAAGAAGAAGAAGAAAGTAGGTAAGAACCTGAAACACAAGAGTAGGTTTGGGAGTGTCGTAAGAAAATAAAACATGTTCTTGGTACTACTTTCAATTCACAGCCTATGGGGTATCTGAATCGACCACTTAGAGATTGTCCCTTTGGTTTTGCCCTCAGAAGATTCTCAGCAGACTGCTGATGTGTGACGCCATTTATTCGCACTTAACACGCTACCAATCATTATCAAGTTTTATTCTCTTTTTCTCTTTCTATTTTGTCCTTTTTATATTTTGTTAGTCATCGCAAATTATTCATTGTGGATTAACTGACCCTCTTTACTCCTTCCAAACCTTCTAATCTCTCCTAAAGTGCCTTTCCTAAGCAGCCGTAAAATCTTATGTCCAACTATCACTTCTTTCGTTCCTTACACTGGAAACATGTATGTGTTTCTCACCAATCTACCCTGGTCTCTGAATTTGGCCACAATAATTTTTATTCTCTTTATAATAAGTATATTCTCAGAACATATAACACGGATTTTTACATAGTGGATGCATGGTCCCACTATCATTACTACATAAACTAATAGGCCTGAGGCAAGCTACTTTTGCATAGCAGAGATTTGATTAGGTCCGTGCTTTGGAAGGTAGAAAGATGAAGGGCCGTGCCGAATGGTCTTTGTGGTAGCATCCTACGGTGGCTCTGACGATAGCATAGTAGCACAGCAAGAGACAGAGCACACATGTGCACATGCTTGCGTTTGTGTGTGTATGTGTGTGTGTGTGTGTGTGTGTGTCTGCATTTGTATGGTCTTTCTGGTCTTTTTCTTCTTCTTCTTCTTCTTCTTCTTCTTCTTATTATTATTATTATTATTATTATTATTACTATTATTACTATTATTATTATTGACCTATTAAAATTAAACTGCCAAGTCTCCATCCTAAGGACCTTAATCAGAATTACTTGTATATCTTTTTAAAAGAGAATACAAAATTGGTAAATAAAATGAAATAAAATAAATATTAAAAACAATACAGAATTTCACTAAATAAAATAATAAGAATTTGACTTTATTATACAATGTTCCCTTCAGATTAGTTGTTTAGGTTACCAGATATAAACATGCAAAATTACAAAAATACTGTAAAAAAACTGAAAAGAACAAACAAAAAGAAACAGATTAAAGCATAACATGATCCTTTTCATAGACCAGCAGAAGTCAGCAGTATAATTATCTACACTAACTACAGATGCATATCAATCTGGCTTTATTCTTCTTTCTTTCTTTTTTTTAATTTAATTTTTTTTTTTTTTTTTTTTGAGACAGGGTCTCACTGTGCAGTTCAGGCTGGCCTTGAGCTCACTTTTGTAGCCCAGGCTGGTCTCGAACTCATAACAATCCTCCTGCCTCAGCCTCCCAAGTGCTGGGATTACAGGCATGAGCCACCACGCCCAGCTTCTTTCTTTTGTCTTTTTTTTTTTTTCTTTCTTTTCTGCACTGGGGATTGAACTCAGGGCCTTGCATTTGCCAGGCAAGTGCTTTTTCCACTGAACTGTCTCCCCAGTCCTCGTCCTTTTCCTCATCCAAGATTTTCCTTCCCATTGAACAGATTCTTTCCGCTTCAGTTGTCCATGCTGCCTTTCAGATTTTATTTACTCTTTCAGATTCTTACACCACTAAGAAAATGCAATGTCTGAACACGTGGATCTGGTTCGCTTCACTTGCCAGTATAGTAGGAGTGTGAACTTGCACAACTGCTATGGAAACCAGTGTGGAGATTCCTCAGAAAGCTAGGAGCAGAGATCTCATGCCCTCCTAGGTATTTTTCCAAATGAACTGAAAATGTCATACCTCAATGATTTATGCAAGCCCATGGTCATAGCAGCACGATTTGGCATAGCTAGATCTCGGAAAAACCCAAATGCACACCTGAAGAATGAACTTCTATATCTATGCATATAGTTGTAAGGTTAGGATTCAACCACTTTGTACTTCACAGAGCACAGTAAATTTCAGCATGAGTTTGTGGACCCACATCCAAATCCCAGTAGCAAGCACATAACAAATATTTGGCACATAAATGGTCCAAAATTGAATTTTTTCATTATAGACAATATATTGAAATTAATATTGTTTTATCTTAATTTATGTTATTAATATCCACGATCTTCTCATTGTTGGGGCAGGGCTGGTCTTAAGTGGACCGCACTCTGTGAATGTCCACTGCTTCTTATCATGGTTGTATGTACAGATCTCTCCCAGCTGCTGGAGGCCCTCAGGTAGGGAAAGCCTGGAGCGGTTCCCTGAAATGAGCACACTGGCTCCTTCTGAGCCTTGCACAGATTTCCCCGTTCTACACCACTGATTCCTCTTCCACACTGGTTACTGTGGGAGAGAAGTATCTTGTCCTGCTGTAGGCCAGGGGTAAATGCATGCCTGCTCGTGCTGTGGGACTGAAGCTGATCTTCCACTGGTCTCAGACCAGGGCAGTGCTTTCTGTCCTTCGTGTTAGGGCTAAGGCTGTCTTGGGCGGCCACCAGACAGGAATCTATGGGGTCCCAGCCCCCACCTTTCAGGGGTATTTTCCATCTCCTGCTGATGACCTACTGTGACTGTGTGGCTCGTCCCTCATTTCTCTCTGGGCTGTTGACCATGAAGTGACCCAAGATTATTATGCTCCTAGTTTCCTCTGAACCTTTAAAATCAATAGCAGCCATGCTGGACTCCCTCTGCTCCACATGTCTGTGTGCAGGAGCGCAGGATCTGTTTTCGCCACACGCTCCAACTGCTAGCTCCATGTTCTCGTCACTGGCATCGACCTTTCCTCACCACTGATCCCTGTCTGCCTGTGTGCACCATGCTAGGTCGCTGCTCCAGTCATTATAGTTCATATGCTCTACTGGTTGTCAGCTACCCTACACCCGATATCCTCTTTCTAATGATCCATAGTGAGTTTTTTTATTATTCAGAAGGAGTCATTCTTCAAACACCCTGAATACAAAAATTCAATTATAATTAAGTGCATCAAAATACTCTGGTTGTCTTATGACAGAAAAATAATACGAAAAGTTTTACACCTGAGTGTGCGTGCGTGTAATCTGCAGATGCTGGGGCATGTGTCTATCAGAAGCTGTATTGAGGAGTAGCTTGCCAAGCTTACAGAGCGGATGACTGAAGATTATCATTGTGGTCTCTCAGATATCATAAATTCTGTGATTATAATGATGATAGAAATATCTCTGGTCAATCTGCATCCAAATAAGGTAGACGCTTGTTTCCATTTATACTGTAATTTCCTTTTGAGATGTGTTGGTATAAACTACACCTTACAAAAAGTAACGTGTGCTTATTATTGCCTTCTTAGGTTCTATCCCTAGCTAATTGCAAAGACCTTTGTTTACATACGTGCATCTTTGATTCATTCCAGCCTCACTCATCAAAACAGAAAGTTCTTCAGTGTGTGGAGCTGTTCCAAAAGAACAGAAATAGCACGGGAGCAGCAGCATTCAATTATCAGCAAAACCTACCACATAATGTTAGAATCATTGCTAGAACATGGGGCTGTGTGAATCTAAAAGGAATTTCTCATAGTCAGTGCTTCCTTCTCTCTGCCTTCAACTGGTGAAGAGCTCCTTGTTTACCTTCTGGCTCTAAAAAGCAAACCAAATGAAGTGAAACAACAACGATACAGCTTTGGTAGCAAATGAGTTAGTTTATTTCCAGCCTGAGGCAAAACATTCTACAGAAACTGCTCGGTTTTCTTCTGTAATTTGATGAGTGGGTTGTTTTTACATTAGAGACTGCTTTTCCTTGTAATGATGTCTAATTCTAGGTGATTTATATTTACCTTGGCATTAGCCAACTTTCGCACATAGGAAAGGAATTAATATTTAGTGAACAGAGATAGACTATCATAATTGGAAACTTGGATTATCAATATATAGCACCAGAGGGCATGTCTCTTTTACATGAAATTTGCATAATAATTTAAGTATACGATTGGCATTTAGGACATTAATAATGTTCAAAAATTAGCTTTCTCCAGTTTTATTTTTTTATTTATTTTTTTTATACATCTCTATATGTATTTTACTTTTTTCCTCAGATAAGTCAAACCTTCTAGTCTTTAGAACCAATGGTGTTTCTCTTTTTATCACTTTTAAGAAGAAATAACAATGTGACTGTTTCAAAACACCTTAGTAGTACATTCCCAATAATTGACACAATGCATATTGTCCTTGTAGTGGTTATTCAGAGCGCAGGATACAGACGTGATAATATTTTCTAATCGTTATTGATACAAAAATTTGAGCTTGGCACAGGGTCTCACTATGCAGCTTCAACTTGTAGTGATCCTCCCGTCTTCAGCATCCCCAGTGTTGGGATTACAAGCTGGTGCCACCATGCACATACTCTGTGCGTGGCTCAGCACGTCCCAGGTACTAGGACATCATGGCATATGGTGCCAAGGATTGAACCCAGGTGCCTGGGCTTGCCGAAGCAGGGGCTTAGGCTGCTGCCCTATCTCACCAGCTTTTTTGCCCTAATTTTAAAGCTTGGCATCGTCCTGTCACACATTAGATACTTTAGGACTTTATTCAGCTTTCACTTCTGTCCTCATCTTCCAATAGCCAGTAATTTTCCGTAGAGATGTGACTTTGGAGTTTTTCATGCATGTGACAATTCCTGACTCAGTTTTTCACTTTATGCAATTTCTTCAAGGTTCATGCAAGTAGTGTGTAGCAGTAGCGTATTTCTTACTCCTTCCTGTAGCTTCACAGTAGTCTCTTATTCATACATCATTTGTTTATTCTTCTGTCAGTGGGCCTCTAGTTAGCTTCATATTTTGCTCTACTGTGGGCAATGCAGTACAAACATTCAAGTATAATTTTTTTATGTGGATGCTTCTGTTCATTTCACTAATGGTGGAATGGCTGGTAGCATAGTGGTTCCATCTTCAGATTTTGAGGAACTGTACAACTTTTTCCACAGTGATGGTCCTTGAGTAGATATATACTAACTTAATATGAGGATTCTTATCTATCTACATCCTTGACAATTCTTGCTATTTTCTGGATTTGCGGTGGTTCTTATTGTTTTCAGATCATAGCAATCATGGCAGGTGTGAACCGGTAGCTTACTGTGATTTAGGTTTGCGTTACCTTAGATGCCAGTGAGGCTGAGCATCTATACATACGTGTGAGGATAATGCCACATAATCTTTGGAGCAGTGACTATTCAACGTATCGTCTATTTTAAATTGGACTGGTTATCTCTTCATTGCAAGTGCTTCTAATATTTTCTGCATATTAAACCTTTGTAAGTTATGATTTGGAAATGTTTCTCTGAGGGTGACAGCAGTTCATGGACCAGCTGGCAAGTGGATCCTCAGTGATTCAAAGTCCAGGGAAATGCTCCGTTTTCCAGGAGGCAGAGTGTTCCAGCTCTTTAGCCTGGTGAGTGTGGTGGCATGACTCAGTTCAGGCTATTTTCTGAGATTTAGAGCTCCACATCAGCTGAACCACAGGAAGCATGGCTCATCTATTGTACCTAGAGCTATTTTCTCTTGAAACCAAGCTGCACCAATTACACTACTTTTTACAGCAACTTAGCACTTGGCTTTAAAATTAAAGTTCTTTGTAAACTAGTTGAAGGTAGTACAATTCTCTAGTTGCATATTATCCTATTGAAGCATTGTGAAACATACACTACTCTTTAAATCTAGGCATATCAGGGTTGATTAAGATAATTAAAATTGTAACATCAAAAAAGAAGATAGGATATTTTTTCTGTTAAGTAAATAGTGCTATATTCTCAAGTTTTGCACAGTTATGAGGACTAAGTATTTCAGGAACTTAGCACATTTTTAGAACTTTTGTATATTTTCATCTAAGAGTTATTAAAGAGATGAATGGATTTTAATATTTAAAATTATTTTAAATTAATCACTTTTAATTTTGCTATTGTTCTCTATTTCTTTATGTTTTCAGTTCTGGTGATTATGTGTATAAGAATTTTATTGTGTGTATGGTCCATGTTTTTGTAAAGATGTAGACTGAAAGCTGCAAATGCACTAGATTAAACAAAAATTTGTCCCATGTTTCGTAGGCTTTTACTATTTTACGTATAACTGGAATTACTGTGATAATTTTAAATAGATTATCTATACATTTTCTTAGTCTTCAAGTTATATGGAGAGTGTGTCAGGGGAAAGAAAGTTTTCATACTCTCTACAGTGTGTATTTATCTGTTTATTTATATATGGCAGTGCATTTTATGTATCCTGTGATTATTCTTTATCAAAATTTATGAAAGCATTCTACTTCAAAAAATTTATGCTTTTTAAAGACAACAACTGCTTTCAAGCAGGCACAGGGGTCCAGGGTACGATCCCTGTGCCCAATGTGCCAGCCTTGCCCTCAGGCACATTGAGAAGGCAATTGAGGCTGGGCATAGTGGCAGACATCTATAATCCCAGCTCTTGGGAGGTTGTAAACAGGTAGATCACAACAAGTCTGATGTAGTAGTGACACCCTGAATACCCTGTGGACCCTTCCTTAAAATACAAAAAGAAAAAAAAAGCATGTTTTTTTATAAAATTCAATTATGTGTAATATCTTATATTGCCCATTTTTGGCCCCCTACTGTGGGCCAATTTATATTTGAATAAATTAAATACGTACTTTTGCTTTTGTTTTAATTTTCACATTAATTTATGGCTATATACACCTCTGTTAAGGCAACTGGTGTTTGCTTAATTTAATAAGTTAGTCTTTCTCCACCATATTAAAGAGGCTATGTATACTGAGCTGTAAAAGGCTCAGATCAACAGCTTCAACATTGCCAGTTTTGCCAGTAGCACACTACAATTATGGAACATTTGACTATGTACACAACTACCTTCTCTCAGATCAAAGAAAATAAGTCTATTGTGTCAATAACCACTAGAAAATTTTTCATGTCTATACCCTGTGCCCTGTATAACTATAATGAGGGACAACACTATGCATTGTATCAATTATTGTGAATGCTCTACTAACATGTTTTGAAACTGTCACGTTGTAATTTCTTATTAAAAGTAATAAAAATAAATAAAAAATAGATTATGAGTCAAAGATACAGTATGAATCTTAAAACAAAAATTATAGCTAAACAATATTCAGAAAATTAATTAAATATTGATTAATTAAAATTAAATTAGATATTTCAAAGCAATATTCCAAAATACCAATCAAATTGTGAGTCCAAGTTAGAAACCAGAATGTTCTTTATCATATATAAGAATCTGTAATCAATTCAAAGTGCTCGCATTGTGTTTGAATAGGGTAATATATACAAAGATATCAACTAAGAAAAAGTTTCTACGGTAGTAAAGAATTACTAAGAATAATACAACATAAATACTGGAATGGCAAATATATGACCAGAATTTCTAACAGTTTGGGGATAGGATATCGCACCAAATTATAGCATGTCCAATGCACGGACAGTGTCCATGATGCTTACTAGTGACCAGGTATCACTTGTGGGACTGAGCTACTGCCACTTCCTTGATATCCACCTTGTAGACCCAGACAGAATCATGGCCCGTAGGGAACAGAAGTCAGTTTGTAGAATATGCTGATGGAAATATTCTGCTGCTGTATATAAAATAACATTTGAAATGCAAAAAATAAATAAATAAAAATAAGTTAGTCTTTCTCATTTGATTTCTGTAAAAAATATTAAAGTTCATTTATTTTTTTTTTCATATTGTTACCATATGACTTATAGATTCTGATATTCTATGATGGAACTTCTCCAAAATCCATCCCCTCAATGAAACCAAAAACCAACAAAAATTTCCAAGTTTGGTTATTCATAGCTGAAAACATCTGAAGACTTACAAAAACCTAAATATTTATCAAAGGGAAATAGTAGAATCTTTGTAAGATTTACCTGGGTCATTCACATTTTAACTTATTCTATGCTGTCCTTCGTAATCATAATAGTTGTAAAAACTCATGACCCAATAGGTAGGTAACTGAACTATCAGAACGGGTTTGTCATTCCCTAACTGTACCATCTCTAGTAATTATTTGACCTATCTGGCACCACTCTGCAAAAGCCCCTTCCCAGGACAGGTGTTCCCTTGACCAGACTCTGAAAGTTCTATGATCAGGATACTCATGAAAACTAGTCAGTCGCAATAGCATAGCTTCAGTTGCCTGAGGTGGTGACGCCAATGAAGGAAAATAAAGATTTCGGAAAAAAAGAAAACCTTAAAAGGAACACATTTTTTAAAGCAATGAAGAACTAAATAAAAAAAAGAATGAGATATTGATGGAAATTTACAAATGTCTGACAGAGTTAACCAGTCAGAAATTGCAGCGGGCACACATCGCAAAGGATACAGATGCTATATTGATCTATCCTATGAGATTTACAGTAAATGAATAGCAACAACAAAACAAAATCAGAAATGACCACACTTATTCCCAATTCTCAAGTAAGAGAGAGAATAATTTATTTTAAGGCATTCCATACTTTATTATATGTAATGTCTACTTTTAAGAAAGAACTAGAAAATTTGGGACATCACTTAGTCATAGGATGTACTGGTAGTGTTTAGACAGGATATGTCTGCATCTTGTACTCTGAATAGCTACTATGAATAGAACAACATGGAGTGTATTGATTATTGTAACTGTTCTACCAACCTGTTTTGAAAGGTCTCATTGCTATTTCTTTCTCATTGAAATTAATAAAGCTAAAAAGTTAAAAAGAACTAGAAAGAATGAACTTATGTACATATGGAAGTATATGCAGGTATAAAAGAAAGATAATTCTATAAACTAATGAGGAAGCAAAAAGCTGTAATTACTAGATAAACATATTAACTTAGTTGTAATAATTTCAACAGATTAAAGGAAACATGTGGAAAGAATCGAAGGAGCTATGTGAATGATGTGAAAATAAATTCTTAATGTGAATGAATTAAAATAAGATGCTTAAAAGGCAAAAAGTTAAGTAGAAATTTTGAGATCTAAAATAAGTGAAATAAAAGTTCATCGGAGGATTTTAACAGTAGCCCAGAGCAAGTAGAAGAGAGAATCAGAAAACGTGAAGATACTTCAAGTGCAAACATAATAGGAATCCCATAATTAAATAGAATGAAGGCTCAGGTATAATATTTGAGGAAATAATATCCAGAAAGTGTCCCAATGTGATGAAATAGGCTATAAGTATAATATACTTATTTTCCACAAAACAACTTAAATGGAAAAATAACTAAACAATAATTCAGAAGAAAATTGGGAGACTCATGTGTAAAATCCAGATTTAAGCCCTACTTTATATAACCGGTGCAGTCTCACAGGTCTATAATGCCACCAATTCAGGAGGTTGAGACACGAGGATCATGACTTTGAGGCCAGCTCACTTTGCAGCATAGCAAAATCTTCTGAATAAATAATTTTCTACAATTATCCATAATAATATTACAGACAAATGGTCAAAAATAGAAATTGAATAATCACTAACCAAAAGCAGACATGGAGAAGATACACTAAAAACTGCTGTGCAACCGAAGGCACTTTGCAAGAAACACACTTAAGATACAAAGGCATAAACTGCTTGAAAATACAGGCAAAAAATGTGTCGTGAAAACCATAGCCAATGAAAGCTGGGATTGTTTTACAACCACAAGTCTGAACAGACTCTAAGGTAGAAGGAGTTACTGGAAAAAATGTCTTATGAACACTGATTACATTCAAACTCAACAAGATATAAATAATATAACTGTATCTGCACTGAACAATAGAGATCTAAAATACATGAAGCAAAAATCTGGTAGAAATAGGGGGCCAAAAATACCAGAAATAGATGAAAATATGAATAACAATATGTCAGTGTCAAAGTAAAATTTTGAGGAATTGTAGCTCTACCACAGTGAGCATCTATTTTTAATCAATTTTAAGTGTCCTAAAGAGTAACTCAGAGGTCATCTTATATTAGAAAAGATGTATTATTTTGCAAGTACATATCTTCTTACTGGATTTGTGCACTTCAGGCATTCTTATGTATATCTGTGAGATATTCTCAACCAAAGTAATAAGTCTAAGAAACATATGTGTGGATTAGTTCTTATCTTGGAGTTTTATGAAAATAACAGACATCTTCACTTATGTGAGTTCAATATACATTAATAACCGTGAACTTATAAATCTTTCTGCAAGTCCATTATACTAAAGCAAATATGAAAGTAGACAGTCTTCCTATTTTTCCCTAAACTATCTTAAACAATATCTTTGTACTTTTTTGCCTTGACAGATAATGTAATCTTCAATAAAACTGTGTATTTCAGAAAACAAAATAACAGAAATAATTCTTAAGTCTATATCAATACATGCCGCTAAGAATTGTATGAACTTCGACAAACTAAATACCTGTATTCAATGCAGAGTAACTAATTATTTCAGTAAAAAGGCTGAAGCTACAAGAGCTTAAGAATTATAGTTATTTATTTCCCATTTTGCAAACCTGCCAAGATTTCAGTGTCATTTTTCCAGGTTGAAATTAGCATCTTTCATAAACAGTTCCAGTAAGAGAATGAACAAAGAAAGAACACAGAACTTGCATAACTGATACCTATTTTATGGGCCTGTCAGCATCATGTATCATTTTACTAAATATTAATAATTAGGATAGATGTTATGGACAAGCTAAAAAGAAGACTCTGATCTAGATAGAAAACTACGTGTATAACTAGCTGCAAAAGAATCACTACAAAAAGAGAGAAAACCATATTTCATTGGGCAAGTGATCAATATTCTGAACAAAATTCTCTACTCATTAATGAGCTTGGTAAAGTGCAGATGATTAAACATGTGGTACATAGAACTCAGATTGCAGAAACATAATATAATACACAGCAAATGTGGTGTGAATCACATTATCATTTTTTCTCTCTGTATACTGCCTCACACAAATATGACTTTTTTCAGAATTCACACTGACAGTAAGATTAGCTTTTGGTTAAGACACATGCTAGGTATTGCATATATATATATATATATATATATATATATATATTTTTTTTTTTTTTTTAAGCTGTAAAACTGTCACAAAGGGACAGGTTGTACATACAGAGACTCTTCTGCACAGATGCTGAGCTCTTCCTAATGGGGCTCGAGACTTTTACTTTTCACAAGCTTTCCAGGTAATGTTTCTGCGGTGGTCTTAAGAAGTGACAATGTGCGGATCTGATTTAGGATGCAATTTTAGTTCCATTCTCCTTTTCATTCCAGTATGTCTATTTTTAACGCAAGTGTAATAAAATACTCACATTTGACTAAATTATGTTGTCTCTAAATATTTAGTACTGTTCATTTTGCTTTGGAGTAATTTAAAAGAAAGAGGCTCTTTTTACTGCTCCTTTTTCAATTAAATCGAAATATGAAAACTTGAATTTATGGTGTGAATTTATGAGTGTAGGTTTGTTTTTAACCCTAGTAAACAAATTCTAATGCTAGGTACACCTACCATAAAATTTTCCAACTGAACTGTCCGCAAGAGTTTAGACCTATATGTTTTGTTTAGTAGGTAAATTCTGGAAGAATTCATCCTGCTTTTATCTCAGAATCTATAAACACATGGCATTTGGCTATGGCAATGCTCAAATACGAGGTAAATGAGGAAGACGTCATCACTAGCGCATCTGTAAGACTATATGTGTTCAGAATAAATTATGACCTAGCTTAATTTGCTGTGCAGATTATAAAGTAAATATTTCTCTGTGAGTGTCACATCCTTTTGTTTTCATTTCTAGCAGAATGAAACCACTTCACATGTACCTATTTTCGTACTGTCCCATAAATCACAGCCGACCTGTCAAGTTACAATAGAAATAGAATTACCTCCTCAAAACATTTACTAATTAGTGACTCTTACATTTTATATTTCAGAGGTCCCATTGACAAAAACATATATATCACCTTGTATGCATTTGGAAAAATGTTGTAGTGCTTCACCCAGGGTTGTCACCCCTCTGTCCAGGAAGGAGCCCAAAAGAATGATTGGTGTGGAAATTCCAAGGATACATGGCCAATCTCAAAACTTCTCTGGCATAGCTGTTCTGAGGTTTATGTCCAATATCCTGAAGTGTGTACTGAGTCATAGTTCTTACTAACCCACTTTAAGAGATTTGTGATTGTGTATTTAGTGATTACCTAAGAAGAATATTTTGTCTGTTTTCACTTTTACACTTACAGTGCTTCATGTTTTTCAAGTTAAATTTCTACAGTTACCAGGCAAACCTGAGTGACTAGGACTCAGACCACATAGCAGGGAATGTTTACTGGCCAATCGCAGTTATGGCACAAGCCAGATGACTTCCAGAATATCATATTTATACTTTCTTCATTTCCACCTTTGCCCAGGTCGTCTGGTTTCTTGTGGACCACTATCATGCGGCCAGTGATGGAATTTGCTCTGAAGAGAGAGATCTGAGACTCCTCAGTGGGTACACTGGCCACACCGTGTGCACCAGCAGTCACATGGGCCAGGTCTCCGACATGCCTCTTTGTCCTCGGGCCCACAGTGTTTTTGGATAGAGGATTAAAGTGAGGAGCTGCACTGGTATAGCTTTGTGTGTTATTGCCCAACTGACAAACATGGAATTCGTGCTGGTCTTCAACCAATCCTGTAATTTATCCTTTACCACAACCTGCCTCTGCTTGTCTGCTGCTCGAAGTGGGTAGTGTCCTGTACCCAGCCGCCACCCTTCAGCACGTACACGGCCTTGGTCACTTAGGAGATGAGGACTGCACTGAGCAGATGACACTGCAGGAGACATGGGTGCTTAAGAAGAATTTTGATTGACAACTTATTATAATTGATAATGTATCATTTATTATACTTTTTTTAAACTACAATTTCAAAATGTGTTAGACATATTTGATCATTCTAGAATAAGATAAAAATGTCATATTCACCACATGCCATCCCTGACATTCATGTGTGTATAAATTGTAAATAAATTTCATTTTTTACTAATGCATAGCAAGAGCTATACAATATCAAGTAGTATATAAATCATATATATATATATATATATATATATATATGTATATGTAATATTTTTCGGCTTCATGCAGTTACCATGCTCTTTTATCTTTATCGGCTGGCCAGATCTACCATAACAAGTGTCAACAAGTGTGCTGTTTATACAATAGAGTTTCTTTTCTTACTGTTCAGTTCTGGAGGCTACATGTGCAAGATCTAGGTGTTGATGTGATTGACAGCTCCTTCCAATCTGGTAGGTGGGCAATTCTTCCTGGGGTCTCACTTACTTTTTGTCTCTCTGTGTTCATATTTGTGCAAAGCCAAACAGATTCAAATAATCTCATTGTGATTTAATGACTTCTTCCAATAATTTATTTCCAAATATGGGCATGTTCTGAGGTACTGGTTCTCAATGAAAAGATTTTAGCAGCATATACTTCATCTACAAGAAAGTTAAAAAGTTGATGACACTGTCCTCAGAAGTGTAAGTTGAGTAGGGCTGGCCGTATAGCTCGGCAGACTAAGCACTTGCTTAGGGAAGCTCAGGGCCAGGGTTTGATTCCGGCCCCACCTGCCATGCTGGCCCAGGTCTCTGGAGCACTGAGATGGCAATGGAGTTTGGGCATGGTGGCATGGGCCTGTAATCCCAGCACGTGGGAGGCACGAAACAGAAGGATCACTATGAGTTAGAGCTACATAGTGAGACCTTGCACACAAAAATGTAAGTGTAAGTTGAATAATAGAATGTATTTGCCACAGTGAATAAAGATAAGGTTATATTCAAGAGTTTGTTGAATGGTTTCAACAAAATTTTTCAACATTCATAAATTTATTTTTATTTTTATTTTGGAACCAGGAATTGAACTCCTGGGACATTGTGCTTACCAGGCAAGTGCTTAAGCCCCTAAACTGTCTCCTTGTGCCCCTTTAAATTAATTTTTTTAATTTAAAAACTCAAGGTGCAACAAATAAGCAAAGAACAGAAAATATAAACTTAAATATCATAATGCAGAAAAGCTATTTTTAGTGTAATAAAATGGACATTATATTTTAAAAGTCCACCTGGCCTTTCAGTTGATGAAATTTGTTTTTATGCAAGAATTATGTAATTTAATATTGTATTTTATAAAATATTATATTTTATTAAAATTTTAAATTAGGTTGAACTAAATAAAAATGAAGAAATGTTGAATATATATAAAACATATGCCAATTCATATTAGAAATATTAAATAAAAGTCCTTCAGATCACAAAAGTAGTAAGAGTTGAAATAGAAATAGTTTTAATCCAAGCATTCTAGGAGGCTAAGGCAAGAGGGTCACATATTCAAACATGGTCTGGGCAATTTAGCAATTTAGAGAACTCATGTCCCAAAATAAAAGACTGATTATATAGTTTCAGTACAAAGGCCCTAGGTGCAATTTCCAGCATTAAAAACAAACAAACAAAAAAGCAAGCAAACATAGTAACATATATTTATATTACTTTCCTGATAAACATCATTTCCTAAAGGTCCTTGTCTTTTAGTGGACAACCACTAAAAGATGAACAAATTTCTATTTTTCAATTATAGTATAGAATGTTTATAACATTTATTGATCCTATACTATGCAGAAGTTAGCAATGTTAATTTTCATATCCCCTTATTTTATCAGATGTTTCATTACATGAACTAGTATTTTACTTTGCGAAAGTTTGCAGTTGTTGTACTCTTTCTATCTATGATGGTAATACCTGAAAGAATACAGTGCAATTCTTTTTTTTTTTTAAATGTATTTGGTTGTTACAGGGTCTCACTACACAGCTGAGATTCATAGTGATCCTTCCGCTTTCAGCCATCCCAGTGCTGGGATTCCAGGTCTAGGTGACCACGCCTGTACTCAGGAGCTAGCTCAACATGTCCAGAAGGAGAGTCCACATGGTATGTGGTGCCAGGGATCAAACCCTGGTCCCTGTGCTTGTCTAAGCAGGCACTTAGCCCCCTGAGCTATCTTGTTGATTCTTATGTATTTAAAACATTTTCTCCTATCACATGGTTTCTCCTATATCAAAAACCCAATACATAAACTAAGTGAAAATTTGGTCTGTTTCTCTGTTATCTGTATTTATGATAATTAACTTGATAAACAACTATAGAATAGATGCATCAACCTAACATTTAAAGGAGTTAGAGTGGGAAGGAAAACAATTAAAATGTAATTTGTACGCTTACATGTGGAATGATACCATTATATATTATAAACTTATACTAATAAAATTTAAAAGTAAAAATAACCAACCAAACAAGAATAATCAATTAAAACAATATATTTTATAAGGTATGTTTACAAAGAGCACAGCTCTCTTACTGTTCAATTAAAGGTAGCTCAACTCAAGAATGAATCAGCGAACTACACAATCACTTCCCAAACTAGGATATCAAAAATAAGTCAAAAATTATGTGAAAAGACGTTCAACATAGGTTATGGAAATAGAAACTGAAACCACAATGATATACCACTTCAGACATACAAGAATGTCTTTAAGATTAAACCCTCAGATGTTATGATAGCACTGTAAAATTGTACAACCACTTGGGGATAGGATTTCATAGTGCTTCAAACTGTTGAACCACACATTTTTACATAACACAGAAATTCCACTCTTTTACATACATATTAAAGAGAAAAGAGAAAATAGACATACACCCTTTTATATGACTGTTCTTAATATTCTTATTATTCATTGCAACCACAATAGAAAAACATGAACATTTCCATAAATTAAAAAATAGTAAAATATGATCATCTGCCTACCAGTAAAATACTATTTGACAATAAAGAATATTGGTGCATGCTACATGATGATGGGACTAGAAAAAATTACACTCTAAATCAAAGTATCAATCAGTAAAGAATGTGTAGTATATGATATAGTTTACATGCTTTTGTCTAGATTAGGCAAATCCTCAGGAACATAGGGCAGATTACCCGATGCCTAGGTACAGAGGTCAGGTGGTCATGGTTTAGTGGGTATAAACTGATTTTGTTTGATGGCTGTGAAAACAATGTAGAATCCTGAATCGTGAATTTCAAAGGAATGTATTACACACTACGGGAGGTATAATTCCACAAATCTGATAAAACAACACCCAAACCATCGACTTCTCTAGGTATGAAATAACCTTGAGTCACGCTTTGTTATACTTCTGTGAGAAAGTTACAGATGAACTCTGCATTTATTCTTGCACTAGAAGATCCTGAGAAGGAATAGAAGACTTTCCCAATTTACCTCTTTCATATACCACTTCACTCACGTACCGTGAGATCTTCTCTTTGTTCTTTACATTCCCTTACCCAGCTGAGAAGTACAATGTCCATGCTAATCACTTTCCTCATCGCTTTCTTTATCACTAATAGGCAGATGAATGAGTTTATTTTAAAAGAAGGTTTGACCATTATGGAGATGTTGAAAACACGGGAGTTATTCATCTGGGCAGCACTAACGAACAGGCTCCCATTCCAAGTTTCTTCTGGTTCCTAATGAATTTCATGAATGTTTTCTCTATTTCTTTGAGGTGTGCTAATGGTATTTTGGCCCAGGTTGTGTTAAATTGTATAGCAATTTTTGGAGCATGACCAATTTCTTTGTTTGCTCTTCCTACACAAGAGCAAGGGATATCTTCCCTTCTGATATTCCCTTTGGCCTTCTTGTTCAGAATACTGCAATGTTCAATGTTTAGATCCCTTACTTGCTTTGTTAGGTGGATTCCTAAGTATTTTATGCTTTTGGATGTTATGGTGAAGGATGTGGTATAACATCGTGGACAGTAATAAATAAATTCATCTCTCACTTCTCCAAATATAGAGGGGCTCCTGAAGGCAATGCTCAGACAATAGGCTTCATAGAATACATTAATGACTTATGTTTAGATGCAGTCCTGAGTCATGGCGTATTTAAGTTATTAATAACATGCTAGAGGTAAATTATAACACAAATTTTACAGTCATTTAAATCCCATTCCCCCAACTTCAGTTACTTGTCTTTTATGTGGGAAAGCACTAAGGAACTCTTCTCTGTTCCCTTCTTTGATATTAGCAGCTCATACTGAGCCAACCTCAGGCTGCCTGTGAGCTTCTTCACCCAACCCCATCCACTAATCAAAATAAAAACTAAGCTTCAGTTGATATTCATTCATTTCTTCCAAACTGCTTCAGACTGGCTGAGTATCTGCTCTGCTCTCTTCAGTAAGTTTTCTATGAGAGAGAAATGTTTCCATAGGTCACCTTTTTGTGTCTTGGAAAGAAAAAAACAACAATCTGATAGTCATGAGTTCAAGGAAAAGAAGTTTACTTGGCTTGTGGTTTCTGAGGGTCTGGTGTTGGATGGGGCGCTCCACTCCAGAATCTCCAGGAGTCTCTTAATCTGGTCAAGTTGACAATTAACTATCACTTGTACTGTGTTCTTTCTTGAGCTCTGTGTGTGTGAGTTAGGACGCATTAGGCTGGACACCTAGAACTGATTTTTGTCTTGGAACATTCATCCCCTTCACTGTTGGAAAACTACATGGACTCTAGTGGACAGTACTGTGAGGCATTTAATAAAGAAGTAAGTGTGTCAGATTGATAGACAAAACAGAATTGTATAAGGGAAATTGCTTCAGCTGTTCATACCAGAAATAAGTCTGGGACAGATGACAAAACGCAGTAGAAAACATTTTATGAAAGCAAAATAGACCACTTTCCAAGGAAACTAATGAGTCAACACAAAATAAGGTGCATTTCTTGGCAACTGCTAATGTCAAAGAAGACAGAAAAGTCTGCCTATTTTGGGCAGAGAGAGCATGGGGATTTCTATTAATAGGCAAATAGGTTTCTTAACTCTGTGGAAAGAGAATAAATAGCAGAATAGATGGATATGGAATAGCAAAAGCTAAGAATTTAGTTTTACCTGTTCACAACCAAATTGGAAAACGTTCAAAGGAAAAGTTGGATAATTCTGTGCTGAGAATCCAGAGAAAAAGGGACTGGGGAGATAGCTCCGTGGCATAGGTTCCTGCCTGGCAAGTGCAAGGCCATGAATTCAAACTCTAATCCTGAAAAAGAGAGAGAGAGAGAGAGAGAGAGAGAGAGAGAGAGAGAGAGAGAGAGAGAGAGAGAGAGAGAAAGACAGCACAAGAATCCAGAGAAACAATTTAATTAATAATCTCTACTTCTGATCGCTAAGTCTAGAATCTAGAGCTAGGAATGAATTCATTGGTTTAATGTTTATCTAGAATATTGAAGACCTGGAGTGGATGTTCAGGACTGAAAAAGAAAAGTCCAGATCCTAGAAATTCCGTGAGATTTTCTCAATCCATCTGAGGCAAGTGTTATCCAAATTTAAAAATCTGCATTCAAAAGTCTGATGAGGGCCTGGGAGATGGCTCTGTGGCACAAGTGCTTGCCTGGCACGTGCAAGGTCATGAGTTCAAACCCTGGTCCCACACACAAAAAAAATAATTTAAAAATCTAAAGAATTAAATATTATTAAAATACTCAGTTACGTGCATAAACCAATACTAGGTTTTTCTAAATTGCTTTTAATTATGCACTATGTCC